>VZRZ01000466.1:1149169-1200387 GCA_013398175.1 Climacteris rufus
AAAAAAAAAAAAGAAGACAACCCAGATGCTCAGTTTAAGCCTGATTTAAGCCACACCATTGCTCCATGCACCATCAGATCTCATCCATCTTTCCATACACGGAGGTGGCTCCACAGCACTGTATCTTTTGCCACAGCCATCACCCATGGCACCTCCTCCACACTGGAGCATCATAAGGGTTGTTTCCACCAGCTTTTAAGCCTGCCAGAGGAAGGATGCATGCATGTGAGTGGCTCTGAGTACCAGTCACAAGACAGGCTTCTGCTTCCTTACAGAGGACAAGAAAAAAAGGTTCCCAGCTATTAACATTTACTGTTCATATGACACTCTCCTTCTTTTAGCTGTTTATTTAAACTGTGCTGTTGGCCTATAATAGCTACAGTACAGGCCAGTGTGTTGTTCAACATCTTACAGTGCCGTGTGTTGTACATTCCCCTTCTTCCATCTAAACACTGCACCACTGATATTTTCTACCTACAATCACTCTGCACAGAACTATACTAGATTTCCCCTATTCCCTAATCTGTCTAGGTCCATCTAGGTCTGCATACCTGAATATTACACCTTGGCTTTTTTAGTAAAAAGAGTATTTTTGACTGATTCTATTCAGTGGAATGCATTTTTCCAGTTACAAAACCCAAAATACATCTCACAATCTTTCCCTCTGAAGCTAGCAGAGTTCTCAAGGTACAGGATTAGAGCAGGTGTAGTAATTTCAGGGTGGGCAGTACAGAAATGGTTTCTCTTTGGTTTGTTTTTAATCTTATAAAAAATTGTAATCATATTTTCAGAGGATTGCTCCCCCTTTTTAGTTACTACCTTGTATTAACCAACAGTAATCAATTTGTACATTCAGAGACTTAAGTTTCAGTCCATAGCAATTATTTTAAAAACGGATATATTTGAATACTGGTATATTTGAACTGGTATATTTGAACACTAACTCCAGCTTGAAGTTATGGAATATTTGATGAATGTCTCTGTTGAACAGACAGAAGCGCTTCCTGTGCATTTGTCAAACAACTAATTCTAAAAAAAATCACAGTTTCAACAGGATATATGAATTTAGCAGCACCTCTACCTTAATCTTTAAGATGAGTCTACTAAATAGATTAATCATTCATGGACAGTGAGAAAAGTTTAAAAGCTTGGCAGGAAAAACTGACAGTCTTGTGCTTTCATTTCCCACTGTCAGCTGTGACTTTGGGAAGCAGAAGACAGAACACAACTTGGGCTGCTTTTGATCACCATCTAGTGAAAGAATTAAAGAACTGCAAAGGTTTAAGGAGTGGCTGACCAATTTAAAGTTAAGCAGCAGTAGGATTAACAGTTCTTGTCATCGTTTCTAGAAGACCTCAAATAGGCTTAGTGAACTTGAAAAAAACAGGAATTTCCAGATGCCCCTAGCTGCCTGATGAAAGTCAGACGTTTCATGAAGACACTGCTTTCTAGTAGTCTGTGACTACTGAAGTCTGTGTAGTGTGTGACTACGATGGTCTAGGGATATAAAGAAAACAAGTCCTGCATAGTCAAGTAGTATCTTTTCCAGTCCAATTTACTTAGTGAGAAAGAGCAACATGGTTTCAAACAAGGAGTCCTTTCATCAAGTCTCCGTGTCTTTTCCAGGTGACTAAATGCTACATTCGTTCCATTGTTTTCTGATTTTTTTTTTCTGTCAAGATATTTTGAAGTACTATTTGCAAAATTCATATCTCACAAGAATTATTTGTGTGTGTTGCTGTAGCTAAACCCCACATTCTGATAGTGCCTCAACATTTATCCATGCAATGGGGACTTCAAGGCCAGTAAACCAGTAAGACAACTGGACAAAAGAAGAACATCAGTACCACTGCAGATGAAAGTCCCTGTCAGCTTTAGATTTTGATCATTGCAGATGACTCACAACAACTTGGACTATACTTTCCAACAACACTGGCCAAGCAAGGCAAATTCTTGGATTACAGACTTGCTTTTCAGAAAGCATGCTGTGACTCCACACACACAAAATCAGTATCTTCATCCTGAGGAACTTACTTTAAAAGACCAAAGCAAAACAGCAAACACATCTTTACTAAAATAGGTTAATACCTTCAATATTAAATAATAATACTCTGAATTTTCGATTTTCAAAGACTAGCAAGAATTTCAGAAGACACTTGGAAGAAGCCTTTGCTTGTAGACAGCAGAACAGCCTTCTTTCCAAGGGGAAAAATGCTATATACCCCCCAATTCCTTATGAGGCCAGGTGAAGGAGCAATCAAAGATATTTATGACTTACCAGCAGCCTATAGTCACTGTTATACAATATCCATCCGTGCTAATAACCTCATACAGCAACTACCCAAAAAGAATATCTTTAGGCATCCCTTCACACATGAAATTCAGACCATCAGCTGAATCGTCACTCAGGGAAAAAAAAAAAACCAACAAATACCACTTAAGTACTGCTAAAAAATGTGTACTAACTCCTCAAATGTTACTGTTTTCAGACCCCATATAGATACTCAGATGCCTAGGAAGAACTGTAAAATCCTTACAAGTTTCATATTTTATTAGACACTGATCTCTCAATGACATCTTATTCAAGACAAATTTTTAGTCTAAACCTTGCAAATCAATACATAATTTTATACAAAGGATTGAAGGGGGAAAAAAAGAAAATTAAAGAAAGATAAAGCTAGTAGAAAGAGATAACTCGTGCTTGCTATAGTTTACTCTTTAACACCTCATGTCTTCAAAGCAGAGCTCGAAGTGTTACTGAGAAAATAATGTTGATTTAAGGACTGGAAGAGTTTTCTTGCCCCCCTCAAGCACAGGGATTTTTCCCCTGGCTGCACCAAACAGACATTAACACCCGAGCACTAATTAGCAGTTCCAGCACATTCCTGTTGTTCTGGTGCCCCCCGATGGTCACCTGGCTCCACTGCGACCTGCGCCTTGAAATCCTCTTGGAAAAGCCGCGCTCCAGATGTGAGCCCCGTGCTCCAGAGGTGAGCCCCGCGCTCCAGATGATGTGAGCCCCNGCTCCAGATGATGTGGGCCCCGCGCTCCAGAGGTGAGCCCCGCGCTCCAGAGGTGAGCCCCGCGCTCCAGAGGTGAGCCCCGCGCTCCAGAGGTGAGCCCCGCGCTCCAGAGGTGAGCCCCGCGCTCCAGAGGTGAGCCCCGCGCTCCAGAGGTGAGCCCCGCGCTCCAGAGGTGAGCCCCGCGCTCCAGAGGTGAGCCCCGCGCTCCAGAGGTGAGCCCCGCGCTCCAGAGGTGAGCCCCGCGCTCCAGAGGTGAGCCCCGCGCTCCAGAGGTGAGCCCCGCGCTCCAGAGGTGAGCCCCGCGCTCCAGAGGTGAGCCCCGCGCTCCAGAGGTGAGCCCCGCGCTCCAGAGGTGAGCCCCGCGCTCCAGAGGTGAGCCCCGCGCTCCAGAGGTGAGCCCCGCGCTCCAGAGGTGAGCCCCGCGCTCCAGAGGTGAGCCCCGCGCTCCAGAGGTGAGCCCCGCGCTCCAGAGGTGAGCCCCGCGCTCCAGAGGTGAGCCCCGCGCTCCAGAGGTGAGCCCCGCGCTCCAGAGGTGAGCCCCGCGCTCCAGAGGTGAGCCCCGCGCTCCAGAGGTGAGCCCCGCGCTCCAGAGGTGAGCCCCGCGCTCCAGAGGTGAGCCCCGCGCTCCAGAGGTGAGCCCCGCGCTCCAGAGGTGAGCCCCGCGCTCCAGAGGTGAGCCCCGCGCTCCAGAGGTGAGCCCCGCGCTCCAGAGGTGAGCCCCGCGCTCCAGAGGTGAGCCCCGCGCTCCAGAGGTGAGCCCCGCGCTCCAGAGGTGAGCCCCGCGCTCCAGAGGTGAGCCCCGCGCTCCAGAGGTGAGCCCCGCGCTCCAGAGGTGAGCCCCGCGCTCCAGAGGTGAGCCCCGCGCTCCAGAGGTGAGCCCCGCGCTCCAGAGGTGAGCCCCGCGCTCCAGAGGTGAGCCCCGCGCTCCAGAGGTGAGCCCCGCGCTCCAGAGGTGAGCCCCGCGCTCCAGAGGTGAGCCCCGCGCTCCAGAGGTGAGCCCCGCGCTCCAGAGGTGAGCCCCGCGCTCCAGAGGTGAGCCCCGCGCTCCAGAGGTGAGCCCCGCGCTCCAGAGGTGAGCCCCGCGCTCCAGAGGTGAGCCCCGCGCTCCAGAGGTGAGCCCCGCGCTCCAGAGGTGAGCCCCGCGCTCCAGAGGTGAGCCCCGCGCTCCAGAGGTGAGCCCCGCGCTCCAGAGGTGAGCCCCGCGCTCCAGAGGTGAGCCCCGCGCTCCAGATGATGTGAGCCCCGAGCCCCCAAGCTGGGCACCAGGGCAGGCCCCCAGCCAGGTCCCAACCACCACCCCTAACCACATCCAGCAGAGCTTTTCGGCAGCGAGTTGGTTGTGAAAATGAACCTGAATCACCAAGACAAATTCTACAGAGAATAGTTCAGGTTGACCTTTCAAGGTCATCTGGTCCAAGACCCCTGAAACGAGCAGGGACATCTTCAATTACATCAGGTTGCTCAGAGCCCCATCCAGCATAACCCTGAATGTTTACAGGGATGGGACATCTGTAGAAATCTACATTTTATTAATCAAACTGAGGCATCACTCCAGCAGCTGAGAGACATGGGTACCCAGCACTGGCTGGGTGTTACCTCCCTTCCCCAGCCACCACATCCCCTTACCACACACACTGACCTAGCACATCCACAGTCTCCAATTCATACAATAATCAGCTCTGCACATCCTGCCCCAACTCAGCAGAGGGGTGGTGCAGACCCAATGTGATAGATCTTCATTTCCAACCATATTGTGCACAGAGAAATTACCAACTGCTCCATAAATCAGCACTTCTCCCTGTGAACTGATCACACCTTGAAAATACTCATTGCAGCCTAGGGGAAAGGATGGTCACAGTCACAATGACTGTTTTAAAAGACTTAGTTTCCAAAAAACTTCAGGTGGAAAAGATAGATGAAAGCTTAAAGCTCTTTAAGAAGAGATCAGATGGCCAAAAGCTGCAATCCCTCAATCACGAAAGAAGACAGCTTTATCTAAAAGCCCATCCTGGTTTATTGGCAAAGAGAAGATAGCAAAGCAATATTTAACAAGTTGAAGGAGGAAAGCAGATCAGATAGCAATCAATACAAATGTGACACAAAGAAAAATTTATCAGAAGGAAAAAAAAACCTTGATTGACAGGACTAAGGAAGAAGAAACATTTTAGTACATACATTAGGAATGACTAAAGCCCTATCCATGGTTAAATCATTAAAAATGCAGACAAGGCAGAAGTGTTCAATGAGCTTTCATTTTCTGCTGGGAGGGATTCCTACCACAAATCTGATGAGCTTTCCAAGCCATCAGCAGCTACAGGGATGTTAAAGGTCTACTGAACACAAATTTTTAGGTCTATAGGCCTGGACGCTTATACCTGAGATTAAAAAATGGCTCACTGAAGCTGTGGATAATTTTTTAGGATACTGTGGGAATTTCAAAAAACAAGCACTAGTATGGAGATAGAACTAGTGAAATTAGGTCGCTTAAGTCAATATGAACCTAAAGTTAAAAAAGAAAAACTCATTCTTGATTTAATTTTTAATGTTAAAGGGTAAGAATACATAGAAATTCTAAAATTGCTAGGAAAAAAAAATCAAAATGCAGTCTTTTGTGTTCAGTTATATTTATATTTCTGTCAAGCACCATTATTTGAGTCAGCCCACCTCCATTATTTTGCTGATATTCCAAGTTTTCTTGATGATTTATTTGCACTTGGAGCATTAATAGGAAAGGCTTACACTAGCCATTTAAATGAAAAATAGCAGGAACAATTCACACAGGAACAGCACAAAAAAATTAGGACCACACAATAGCAATACAGCAGAACTAAGCAAGATTTGAATAAATAGCATATCTCCCCATGCAGGAAAAACAGGGTGTCAATCAAACATTGCTGCTAGTGAGGCTCCACAGAGACCAGGATTAACCTTGATGCTGATCCTCACTGTTGGTTTTCTGAAAGTCAATAAACGACACTTGATGCCATTTGCAAGTGAGAGACTCACAGAGGGAGAAAAATGAGAAAGACAAGCCATTGCACAGACCTGAACTGCTCAAACTCAGTCAAAAGGTAAGTGGTGCACGTAGGAAATAAAACAGAGACAGCTCAAAATTGATGACTATCCTAAAAACAGTGACTCTGAAAAGACTGTAGCAGTCAACAATAAAACAAAATTCATACGAGCTTCCAGGTCACATATCAGAAGCCAAAAATCCTGGCAAGCAACTGACTTCTCTGCAATTGTTTTCACTCTACAGCTGAGCCAAAATCAGCTTTAGAAAGTTCTGTCAAGTAGCAGACTACAAAGTTTTGTAATTAGGTCATTTATGTGAATGCTTTAAAACAGTCAAGACTGCTCTTAAACAAAGATTCTCAGATCATAGGACCAGTGGCTTATCTGGGATGTCAGTCTGTTTTCCACAGGTCAGTGGGAAAAAAAACCCACCCAAGATGCCTTCACAATTTATTTTGTTCTCATATTAGTAATTAATACACACAAGAAATCTTTTCATTTCAGCATTCATCACCAGAATTTATTTTTACAAAGCCTCCCAAAGAAATACAGTAGAAGAAGAAAGTAAATATGATCCACAATTTTATAAACAAGTCCACAGACATTAAGGAGACAATTTTATCTCCACATACAGCAGTGGAAACACGTGTGCTAGCAAGCAATACATAGCTCAGATGGTTTTGGTTTTTTTTTAATAATAATGAGAAATGGGCAGGATGATGATGACAGCCACAGAAATAACTCAATGGCTAAGGAAGACTTAAAGACATTAATCTAATTAGTTTATAAATAGAAGAATGAGATGTGACTTGATGATAGCTTATGAACATGTCAAAAGGGAAAAATATATTAGAGAAGGCTATTTTAGTGTGGAAAAGCATTTTTTCACTACCATTTTATACAGGAAGGCTAATTAGCCATTGAAAGAAGGTGACAAGGAAAATGGTAGTTTTGCCATTCCTGGATGTTTTCCAGTCAAGAACAGATGCCTTTCTAGAAGATGTGCTTACTCAAAAGTAAGCTACCCAGAGAAGAGTCCCCAAAATACAGAGCTGGCCAAGTAAACAATGACAGTATCCTAACAACTGCTAAACAATCCTTTCATCAAATATTTGTAAACCAGGTATGTTTGTAATTCTTTTTCAGAGATGCTGCCCAGTTGCACACATCCTTTGCAACTCCACCTCCTTTGCAACTCCCCACTTATGCCTGACAAAACAGATAAAATGAAGTATTTCCCCAGACAGGCTCACTGTTGAAATTGTCACCCATGTTTCAGACTACAGTGAAAGTTTACCTTTCCCCTGAGTTAAGATAAAGGCTTATTCTGTTCAGCTGCTGCTCTTTTCTGGCTGATAAAGCAGAAAAAAATATCTTATTTTCAATCAAATATTTAGTAACTCATGCTGTAGCAGTCCATTAATTAAGGTTGTAACTCAAATATTTTATTTTTCTTCTGTCCAACTCCCTGTGAAATGACTAAAAAAAATTACTGTGCTATTTATCTCGTGATCACTATTATTGCACTACAGTCAATTCATCGCTGTTATTAATTAAATGTGCCAAACCCAGCAGAATGCTAAAAGATGCTTGTTTCATTCAGAAACCACAGCAGGTACCAGCTGGCAGTGCAGAACAGTCACAATGCCACCAGAAATTTTTGTAACCAGAGGGAACTTTATTGCACAGTTCATTTAGAAATGGTTCATTTAGAAAGCCACTACAAGCAGACCACACCACTACTCATTATTCACTCATGAGATTGTCATCTAATCCACCTGCAATTTCAGATGTTCAAGTACCTTTATAAGATATCTGCAGCACTCAGAGAAGGTCCTGTTACCACACCCTTGCAGAGGGAAAGGCAGCACTTAAAAATGGTGGCTTCCCTTCCACATTGCAGTTTAACCATGTGCAAAAGCAAGAGAAATCATGCATTGACAATTACACAATAACTTTTGCTTGGCCATGCTCTTTGCTTTCACTCTCAGTGAGATTTGCCCTGTGCAAAGGAGCAGTGGGAGGGGCAGATATTGCTGCTATCCTACACGTACACTTCAGCATTGAAATACCAATTATTAGCAAGGTTAATGGATATATATAACCATCATAAAGGAATGTATATAACTATCATGTATCAAGCCAGTGGCTCTGCTAGGCAGTCCCCTTTTCAGTCCTTAGTGCAGCCTAAAACGTTCACTGCAAATGCTCACCTAAAAATCACCTCAGCCATCGATCCCATCCAGTTCAAACTCCCACCATAACACAGATCTTCTGAACTGCATCCCAAAATCCTGAGAGGGACAGGGAGCCACAGCTTGGGCAGCTGCAGGAAGGCAGCTCTAGGGGCAGCACAAGGTGAAACAATGAGGTGAATGCAGTGATGGTCCTTGAGGAGCATTAAACACCATGAGCTGGGATGGATCCAGGCTGCACGGCTGCCTCGCTGCTCCAGCCCTGAGGGCTCCAGGACAGCCAGCATGGCCTGCACCAGCTCAGCTCTGCCACAACCACACAACACAGCCCTGGCACACAAGCCCCATAATACTCACTCAAGAAAGGTTCAGGGGGTCTCAATCTGGCCAGGCTTCCTACAGTTTCATTCCTAGTCTTTTTCTCTGTCAGGATGCTGCAAAAGTCAGCCTTCCTTCTGCCACATTTACATAAGAAAAGAATTTATCCCCTGTGCAAACCAGCAGTCCACAAAACCCTTCTGTGACTTGCTTTTCTGAGACATCCTCCCCATACCCAGAGAACACCACCTGTGCAGCTCCAGGATTTCAAATTATTGCTTTGCCATCACCCAGAGACTAGTTAGGATCCTTCAGAGAGTCCCTGAGGCTTCTCATATGAAAGGAGTACATTCAGAGCTGGCAGACAGATAGATCAGCTTCACAGACCCAGAGAAAATGTTCAGTGCCCCTGTGGGAACATTCTGCAGGCACCCAGGACAGAGAGAAGACAGCCACGAGTCAAGTGTACTGGAGATGCTCTGAAATGCTAATATCTCTGAACGACTGTTTTTCTCATTTGCAGAAAATTAGGAGGTGGAAGGGGCAGAGAAGGGAGTTTATTGTTCCCCTGAATGTCAGAGAAAATAATTTAAGTCAGTGCATTAAAATATGATTACGATTAGTTATTTTTTAAAAAATAGGGTTTTTATTCAGGTAAAAACAGCACAGAATGAAGCTTCTAGAGACCTCAGGACTCCAGTACTTAGACATTTCCAGAATTCTTCAATTATTGAGTTCCCCTGTGATATATACTGGGTTTCATTTTGATCCACAGACTATTAAACATGATCTATGACACCTTCAGAAAAGCACTGGTTTGGAGTTCAACCTGTAACTCGAACTTTTTTTCTTCTATCAGTGGTTATTAATGTGCATGCAGCACCGAGGGAGCAGAAGGAAGGAGTGCACAGGTAGGCAGGAGCACAGTGCTGCTTTATGAGAACGTGGTCCATGGGGTCAGGCAGAACCAACTGTGCTCTGTGTCTCCAAACTCTGCTTTCCTACTAAAAGCAGTTCTCTTCACAGGCAGGCACAAATGGCCATTCCAAATATGAGCCAGTATGTTCTAGCTCCAAAATGAAGCAAAGGAAGTGTAATCAGCCCTATTTAGGCAGAGGAAAAGACATGCTGTTTGGGCAAACCAGTACTGTGTAGTGAGGAATCTGAAAGCACTTTTGCACTGTGAGTGTGACCAAACACTTACCCAGGGAGGTTATGGATTGTCTCACCCTTGGAGATATTCAAAAGCCACCTGCCCATGGTCCTGGACAACCAACTCGAGGTGTCCCTGCTTGATCAGGGAGCTCAGACAAGATGATCTCCAGTGGTCCCTTCAAACCTCAACTGTTCTATGATTCTGTTAACAAGTTTTTTTAAGGATGGAGTTACTTCAGTAATACTACATCTTATTCCATCCTCTCCCTTTTCAATAACAATTGTCTTTTATATGATCCCAATATGTAAATACATACTCATATACATGTGTATGCATAGGAACTCACATGCATTTACACTGAAACACTGCATATTGTCAATTTTAAAGAGTTTCACTGTGTTGCATTACAAAATATTATTTTTCTCATTTCTATAGTAGTAATGAACAAAAATGAAATACTGCTCTGTGGGGCAACAAGATTCCAAGAAAGAAGTGCTAATTTTTGTTATTCTATTGGGAAATGATGAAAGGTACAAATAAGGATGACACTGAAGTGCTCTTAATGCAAAGAAACAAACAAACAAAAAGAGAGATGATAAACTCTTACCTTCATTATAAATTCCCTTTGGTTTCCTATACTCAGAAAAATAGTTTCATATTTGCTTTTAAAAAATGTCAGAGTTGACGTAGTTTTCAGATTAGCTTTTTCAATCCTGCACAGAGAGAACAATTTTCCGAGGTATGTCACTAACTACCTGCTTAATCTACATGAATTGCACCACTTCCACTTAGTCCCCCCCAAAAATCACCCTTCTGGGAAAAAAATGGGGTTGGTTTACCTTCTTGGTCTTTCTTCAGTCTGAGAGACACTTAACAATGGATGCAAAGCACCCACTGCCCTGGGTGACAGGCTGTATCTGTTTGAAAGCCACACAAATTAAATAGTACTGTCGGTGTTCACACACAAATAGCAAGGAGCACTTACACGGTGCTTAAGCACCCGTTAGTCAATTGAATCCGTGGCAATAAAGCAGAGAACGCAGTCCCACTGAATCCCCACAGTCTCTGTTGATCTTTCAGTTATAAAATAAGACTTTTTAGAGTCTTCCTGTATATAAACAGAAAGATTTATTACATGTGAAGCTTTTAACAATACAAAGATTTGAAATCAGGTTGTTTTCTATATCTGAACTGAAAGCTACAATGGCCCTCAGGTCCAGTAAGACATCATGCAAAATTTTAAGATATTGGACAAATGGAACCCATGCTTCCTCTGTAAGAAAGGAGTACACCTACACAAAACAGACATCACTGTCATAGATGATTTGATTTGGTCCTGAACGAACAATCATGTGAACTAACTAGTCTTTTTGAGATCATTTTTAACCTGAATTAAGCACCACATTTAACCTGTGGCCATATGACTCCTAGTACCTGAGCCAGCTACCCCAGGACAGGTATCATCACAGACCATTATGTACAGTGATGAAAACACACCTCGCAGTCATCTCCCTGGAAGGTTTGGTCCTTTACTTTGAATCTGTGGGTCTCTCATGATTTTATTTCCTCACAATATTTCTCTCCACTTTGTGTACCACCCCCAGCTTAATTTCATGCCATTATGTGTACTATGACACAGAGAACTTATTGGACCCTCCATTATCCTTAAAAGGATTTCAAGGAAGAAACAACTAGTGTGAAACCTACTTCATCTCTGGAGATCTGAGCAATCTTGCTCTGCAGGTGGCCTGGGGAAGATGAAATCCTTGTTCAGCTTGAATGCAACATATGGAGCTGCAGCAGACTCCCTCCCTCCAGCTTTGATCGCTTCTGTAGGCTCAGCACCAGGGATCAATAGACCTCAGTCCCCAGTGTGCCTTGAACATGCAGCTCAATGTTAAGTCTCTGACAAAAGTTGCCCTGCATTCTCATCTAGCAAACCATTCAGCATCAAAACCACTGGAGTTTCTTCTCTTTTTTTCCCCCAAGAATTGAGGTGTAGTTTTAGCAGCTGTGCAACAGTATTCTTAAAACGGAGATGTCTTGCTGCCAGATGCTGGATGGGATGTAAATGTTATCAGTTCAAGATATCAGCTGATACTACAAGTCTGGGAATGGACTGAGGGAGTAGAATAGCATGGGTCACCTATAGCAACTATTATCATCCAAAGGACAGAGCTCAGATGGTTAAAATTAAGTGGAAAGTTATTTAGTGACGTTGATTATTGCCTATTTGACTCAATTGAAACAGTACCACTGACCTAACATATGTGTAAAGATTTCTTCATTAATAGAACTGCCTTTAACTGGAGCCCAACTGGTGCTACACACCCCTGAAAAGTCATTCTGGATTAGGGGCAAAGTAGAAAGTTAGAACAGAAATATCTACAACTGCCATGTCACAAATTACAATATCACTTAGGACGGTTGTAGAAAGCACGGGCTTGAAGCAGTTCACATCTTTGCCTTGTCTTATTACACCTACTGCAAGTTACAATACAGTCATACACATATACCTCCATTCTACTCCCATACACATACCTGATGTGTCAGTAATCCCATGAAAGAGCAAGTATGAGATCAGGTCGCTCTCACACACCATTATATGTGGCTGAAAGTTAGGCAGGTATACAACCTCACCAACGTAAAATACGTATTGAAGTGTTCCCAACATCTGGGCCTAGTGCTAGGGTAAAATGCATTGACTCCTATTTCTCCTGATGAAGACTTTACCAGTCAATTTGGCCCCTTAGTCAAGCACTACTGCTACAGTAATCATGCAAGTATAAATATAACAGAGAACAAAGACATAAATTCCAGTTATGTGCAGATACAGTCAGAAACCAAAATGCTCTACTTTGAATTAACCATTTTTTTTAAAAGCATGTTATTTTTGTATTCTTATAAGTCAATTCTATGGAGGACACATTTAAAATAAAGCCATGTTAAATACCTTGTTTAATTAACAGCTACAGTCACTTTTGTAGTGATGAGTTATATAAAAGTGCAGAAAAAGACACATATTAAAAGAGAAAGTGTGCAAATCCCTCATTAATGAGGTACTGAAACACTGCTATAATTTTTCCCTGCTATTATATTATACTGTACTGTTCCTTCTCATTTATCACAGCTTAGACCTTTCTTCTTAACAATAACAGTCATTTATATGCAACCAAACTACAAACATTTTATTCATCTGCTGCTGCATATTACGCAGTATTATTTGCAAAATAAGAGACGTTGTTACTTTAAAAAATTAATGCTTATTTCGTTATTAAATTTCTGAGCATCCTCTTCTGCTGAGGAACGGTCACACTACAACATAAGTCCTGGTTATTATCGTGTTATTCATTTTGTGGCTTCAGTGCTTGTTGTGCCTCACTCCCCTGAGGTCCTTGCCTACATCCCTGCCTCCACTGAGCCTCCTGATCTCACCTCTCCAAGGATGCTGCATTTCTGCCCCTCCTGAACACAATACTGAGAACACAGCTAGATCCATTGAATCAGGAGGAGATTTTGCAGCTGTTCTCTTCAGGAGCCTGTGAAATAGAAGTCTAAAACAGCACACAGAATGCTGAGGATTTAGCATTAGGTTCTTTTAGCTTGTGTTTATAAACTAATTCGGCCAAGTAAGGATCCTGGCACCCCTTAGGTTTCCCTTCTGAATAATGAAGTCTTTCCCAAGGGTGTTTCTGCCTGCAGACTGCCTAAGGCATGACCTGGGAGCTCCCTTTCTTGTTCTCCACGTTAAAGGTGGAGGAAAACCATGCCAATTCCTCAAGCAGCTTCCTTGGGTAACTGCCTCAAGTAATGTAGAGTGAATCTGAAGCTTCTGTCGACCTTGAAGATTTCCCTGACAAACCAAATTTCTTCAAAGAACCCCTTCAGAGGTCCCACCTGATACACTGAAATGACAATCCACCCCCTGGAAGGTCTATAAGAAAGACTGCCAAAGCAATCTCTTCCACCTGTAGATTTTTGTTTCTTGAAGTCCACAAGATTTTTAGGGTGCTTTAAGAGAAAGCAAAAAGATTAAGGGATGGCACTAACAAAGTCTAGACAGAAAACATCCACAGCCTTTCTCTCATCACTAAGCAGGTCACCTTGTCGTGGAAGCCAATGATTTAGCCAACCTAACTCCCCTACCACTGAATTTCCTGTCATTTGGTGTGGCCCTCCACTGAAACGTGTCAAACTGAGCTAGCTGCTAGGGGCACTAGGCTACTTGCTACCATAAAAACTACTCATGTAAGGAAAGTTCACAGGAACATGTCCCTGTCATTACCCTTCAAGCAGATACATTAAAGTATTGTTTAACTCTTTTCTTTTTCAAGTCTAAGAAAAAGTGTAGTACACAGGGATGCCAGCAGATCAAATAACATTTTGCACACAAATCCCAAGTAGAAATACACTTGCAGTGACATACTTGGGACCTTTCTTATGCATAAACCTGGGCTTAATACTGTGGCTATAACTAATGTATTCTTTCTCTTGTTCTTCCAAAATACAGACTTTATTAATATAACCTATTGGAGGTCTTCTTTTCCCTTCTCATTCAAATCTTGTACCGTAATCAATAGGTATTTTGAACACATAAAAACTACTGAATCAGGTCCTTGATTAGTTTTTTACTTATGCCACGAAGACCACAAGATTCAGAGGTTGCCAAGGCAACACCTCTTCAACCTCCTTACAGTTATGCTTTGATATGAAATCTCTCATTACACAAGTGTACCACAACACCATTCAGCATAACAGGCTATTTTCCAAATGTGCCTTCAGATATTCTTCTCTCAAGCAGGGAAAGGCAGGAATAAGGCTACCTTTTCCTAAGGGGAAGAGAGCAGGGGCAAAATGGGATTCCAAGCTATATAGGCTTTATATGACATTGTATACTGAGCCTTCTACTACAGCCAATAAATTTTGTATTACTTGGCCAAAAGTCCTCAAAAGAGAAGAAAGGAAACAAACGAAACAAACAAACAAAAAAACAAAACCAAAACAAAACACCAACCACATCACACAAGTAATGTCTGAGACAGAGATGCTACAATTTCAAGTAACTGGAACTAACAACTGTGTATAAAAGCTTTATTGAACCACTGGAAATCTGATACCCCAGAATATGTTTTTTTGTACCTGCGGACGAGCCAAAATTTAGTAAATCACAAAAGACGTGCTAGGAGTCTACTGACACTTTTTGAACCTGGATTTTGAGGTCTGAAGTGGTACTTAGCAATAACCCACTAGCCTTCTTTACTGAGCAGTATTCAATGCATAGTACTCACAGTTATGCTCCAGGATGCAAGCCTCCTGCAAGGGGAGGGTTCTGTTAAAGTTGGTTACTTCTGTGTCTTCTTTTAGTCTGCAGGACTACACTGAGTTTCAGCAGACTACAAACTGACCCAGAGTGAATAAGACAGGGCTGGCCAGCTGGGTTAGCAGCAGGATGGCAATAGAATAGTTCCAGGTGTATCCCTCCAAACTCTGCCTTGTGCCCTAGCATCCTCTGTGCTGCCAGGAGACTTTTCAGAGACAGTATTCCTAATAATCACTAATTATACATCATTTGCAGACACTTCAGTATAAGCTGAGAAAGCTGACTTTTCTAAAGAGAAGATTGTCACAAGAAACAATATGCATAGATATTTGTAGGTATGGAGAAAACATGAAAATTGAAATGGTGTCTGCTTACATTTATTTTACTTCTTCCCTCACTTCCATTTCTGGCTTGTAATTTCCAGTCCAACTTTTCTCACCGTGATCCTCTGACACACCAACCATTCCCAGCAGTAAACAAAATAAATCCTACGGTGTGTCACCAGAGGAAAACGAGGGAAATTCCCACTGGGGGGCGCATAGAGAGCTGGCAAAGCCATCGCTCCTTCATCCCAACAATTATGGCAGTTCCAGGTCAGAGACAATTGCCCCCAGTCTGCAATGACAAAATAACACCACTTCTAGATACTTCTGGTTGGATATACGAGCAGCTCCTCAGTTACCACACAGGACCATTTGTATGGTTTCTACAAGTAGAAATCCCTCCTCACTTGTGAAGGATGGTACTGAAAAACAGCTTACGTGACCAGCTGGTTTATGGGCTACACTATCTGCTGTGCCCTCGGTGTGCTGCTAAACCTCCAGGGTATGGATTATCTCGGGCCATCTAACTGCATCCAAAGCCTTGCTGCACTGTTTGTGCAACTGGTTTCACTACACAGCCCATTCCTGCTGTAATCCCAAAAGATCAAGGCAGTGTCAGACTGTGGATGTGCACAGAATTCCCAGTTTCTGCATAACAGAGGAAAGTACCATTTATTCTGTTCTTTACTTCTCCCATCATCATGCTGTTTTCTCATTCCCTAAATTGTTCAGGTGATTAATCAAATGACCAGCTAGTGACTGTTCCAAATCCTTCACGCCACTCTTTCTATCACCTTTCTGTTTTGAATGTAGGAGACTCTGAAGAGTGCAAATTTTAGACCTGAAGTTCAAGGCCTCAGAATTGCAAACAAACACACAGCCTATCAAATAAAAAAAAAAAAAAAGAGTATGTTTCTGAGAGACACATTGTACGTAGGACAAGAAGACTGACATCCGAATCAGGTATCAGGCTATGATCCAGTCAGTCCTGACACATATCCACATAAAGTGGGCCATGGAAATTGGAGAAGAGCCAGTACAGCAGAAAGCCTTCAGGGTTATTTTGCACAGGACTGTGCAAATTCTTCATAAAGCTGAGGACTTGAGATGAGAACAATTTGCTTATCAACTTTCACCAGAACTAAAACTCATATAACTGACCTTAGAAGACTGCATGTTATTTTGAACAATATTGCTGAATGAGCAGTTGAATAAAATCAATTACTTGCTCTAGGGATTTTTAAGACATATGTTCCCTTAATTATTGTCAGATATGCAGGTCAACAAAAAGGAAGATTGATTTCTGGATAAACAAAATAACTGTAACATTAAAATGCAGTGTGAAAAGAAAAAATGTGAATTAAAGCATTTTAATGGCCATTTCACTGAAATGATGGGAATAATCAGGAAGTGCTTGTAATCAAGAAACAGTCAGACCCATCCTCCATCAATGGGATCATGTAACAACCTCTGCAGCCTTAATCCTCTTATCATTTATACCTTGCTATCAGGATGCATTCCTTCTTGTCCAGCAATATATTTGTATTGATTAATGTAACATAATGACCATGCTGGTGGCATCAGCAATGTTAGAACAAATTGATCTTGGCTGGAAAAGTCAAGTCTCTCTTATTTTTCATGATCCCTGTGCTGCCATCTCACCTGCTCACTGATACATGTTGTGTCCCAAACTGGCCCTCAGCATCCAAAAAGCAAAGTAACCCCAGACCTATCCCCGTAGAGAAACAGGGAGGTGAAATAACATGTTTTCACTGTGAAAGAGGCTCACTTCTGTAGTGTCAAACTACTTCCCAGCAGTGTCTAAAATAACGCAACTAGCAATCATCATTTGTTGTTTCCTCCCGGAGAGAGAAATTTGTGCCATTTCCTAGGCAGCTTTGCTCCGTTTTGTGGCAGATTTATTTTTTACACTTTTGTGGGGAAGAGTGAAATAATTTATGTTTTAGGATTTGGGATTGCTTAGTATTTCATCAGAGCAGATATAAGCATCAAGAAAATTTCACCTTGTCCATGAAAAGAGTGGTTGAGATCCACAGCAGTGCTTAGTTCTTGGGAGAAATTGCACACAAGCTTCTTTCCCTCCCAGTCCTTTTCCACAAACACTAGGTAGGAAATCTGCATTTCCAGCATCAGTTTACCTACATTAGTACATAAAATAAAGCCAGGCATCTATTCCCTACCCTGACTGGAAGTACCATGGAGCAACAGAGCAAAAACCAGTAAGTTACTCTCAACAAGCCACTCAAACATACGTGCTCAAAGCCATTTGTTGTGCTTCATCCCTTCCCTCCTTGTTCACCACTGTAGCACACATAAATCAAACAGTGACAGTTGCAGCATTACTTCTTCTATGCCTTCCCATTGCTCCTTTCCAAATCCTCACTCGTCCATAAGTAGGCTGAGTTGTTACACTGCTCTGTACACACACACACACACACACACACACACATATATATATATACACACACACACATTCATATATAAGCCTTCACCCTAGGGAGAAGACAGAAAGCCTCATATGAAAGGAACATAACCCCTCCAGGCTTTGTAAAATCACAGTAAATGCAAAGCCCTTGCAGCCATACTGTGGCTATGAGTGGCCTTGTACTACAAGAGTATTCTTTCCAAAACAATACAGACTGGGTTAAGGAAGATCTTCCTCCTAAAGTCACCAGCCTCCAGCATAAATTGCAAGCAGTTCCTGTGAAAGCTGCTCAAATGAGAGCAGATGCTATAGGAAGCATGCATGTATATACAGGACGTAAGCTTGTTTACATAGTATGCATACCATACACAAGCCTGAGTACATACATATCTATGTTCTAGTTTAAAGTTCTAGTAGCAAATTCTATAAAAAAACAAACACAGCACACCAAAGCTCTTCCACAAATGAGCAAACAATTAATTAAATTCCATCTCACAGAATAATTTACTCAGTAAAACATCATATCACAATGTCTAGTGGCTTCTTAATTAAGTCTTAACTAATGATTCCCCACTAGTAACTTCAAAATTTTACTGCTGTTTTTTTGAAAGGTATTCATGATTTTCTATCGGGATGGCAGAGTTACCAAAACATCCATCAGTGAAGTTTTTCCCACTATATTTTCCCATTGTATTCCTGTTGTCATTTATGTTTAGCATCAGAAATGTACTCTTAAGCACTTCTTTGCTTGCATTATCATAGATTATCACAGACAATGCCAGCCAAGTCCCAAGGACAGCACTAAGTATATGAAACAGGTAACGAATAATCTGTCTAGACAAGAGACACAACGACACTTTTCCTCTTCTTTCAGTTCTGTCAGCTGCTAACAGCTTTGATAGTGAGCTGAACACTTGTTAATGCCTACATCTCTTACATTAAGAAAAAAAATAATTATCTTTGTCTAAACCAAGAAAAATCTCAGATTTACCAACATATATTTACAGATTAAATCCCCATTCTACTGATAGATTATAATGGTGAGCAAAGCCAAGGGCTAGTTTACCTTCTTCTTGTCTGGCTCACAGATAAATCAGTCAGACTCAGGTAACACATGACACTCACCTGGTGCAGCTTTTGCCAAAATTCAGGTCCATCCTCCATTTTCCTTAAGCTTGGTGGAATGTACCAAAAGCAGACGTTTGCATACTCCGGCTAAACAAGAGAACAAGAGATTACTTAGAAGATGTAACAAAAGGGACAGAAATACAAATTATAGCTTGTCAAAGAGTTCTTCTTTACCTTTTTTTTTAATTTTGGGGAGGTTTTTGAGTTTATACCCTTTTCTTTAAAACTTTCTTCTCCAACTCACCTTTCATTTCCCTTTTTTTAAAAACGAGAAATAATTTTTCATATCATGAATTTCTCTTCCTGCTGCCAGGGGTTCCTTTTAATTTCTTCTTCCTAACTCCATATTTGACTCTGCTTTACTCACTAAAACATTTTAGCTAGTAGAAGTGTAAAAGAGGCATAGAAAGGTAATTCACAGAATTCATATTTGAAGCAACTTTAAAGAATAAATTTTCTTTTTAGTGTTTTGGGTGTTTTTAATGGACATTTCCCATTATATTTTTAAAACAAAACATACAAACTCTATTTTTATGGGCATTTAACACTCACACACCTAGACATTTTTCTATTGAACAATGCCAATCTCCTTTCATATCATAGAGCACATTACACAGTGCTGGAGCTAATACTTAATTTCTCAATTTCCACATTTCATAAGAATCTCAAGACTCCTTGCAGGGTATGCACCATATCCTGTATGTATCTTGTCTAATATCTAAACAGGCTTTTTGAGCAAAGACTGAGACTTCACATGTCTGCTTCTCTCTAGGGAAATTCTGCCTTTAAACCCAGCAGAATTAGCTGCAAGTTTCCCAGCAAAGGTGGCTGTTCACCATGCATTATAAAATAAGGCAGTTTGTGCTTATTAGGTTTCTGTATCATATACAATTGAAAAATTATCCCAGCAGGCCAGTCCAGGGTTTCTACACATTTCCTGCTGATTTGGAATGGTTTTGTTGTTTGTTTGTTTACCTGTAGAGAGAGCAATAGTATGAGGAATAGATATACCTTCTGATCCCACCCAACACAACCCATAAATCACTAAGCCAATCTTGACCTACACTATTTGCAGCATGGTGTTCAGATGGCATCTAGATCATAATACGGATTATGATAATCTGGATTATGAACTCGCACACCCCACTCCTCTCCCACCTGCCATCCTCTTAGTACTAGCTGAAAGAAAAAAAAATGTTCAGAGAGCTTGGTACCTGAATCACACCATCCCTCTGCCCCACTGTGAATGTGTGCTATTATAATCCCAGGCAGTCTCCTGAACAAGTGGAGCCCACCAGCTGAGACATGTTCTTTCATGAAAGGCCACTGAGAGCTGCTCATATCATTTTCCGCTTCACTTCAAAGAATGCATTAAACACAATTTAATCATCAAGAAGAATATCATTGTCAGCAGGAACTAAGCTGCAAACCTGCCATGTGCTGCCACTGAATGGAATAAAGATCAGTTCTTAAAGTCCCATTTCTTTCCTCAAAGAGCTTGTATTGAGTACACACACAAACACAGACCCTGAAAAGGCAATGCCTTCCCCATAAGCACAGGCAACTAGCTCACTGTTACAAGGTTTACTGCAAGACTATTGAAGATCAGATGGCAGGAGAAGACAGATGGCATATATTATAATATCACCATTGCCTATATTGCCTTCTTGATTATCCCAGTTTCCTTTCACATGTCAAATACATCATCCCCCTCTGAAAATACCATTCATCCTAGAAAACTACCCCCAGCCATGCTTCACACTTTATTTCTGGTTATCTTGTCATAGCTCTTAGCTAAGCAGGTGAGCAAATACATACACCACAGCAGAGTTCAAGATGACTCAAGCACAAGTGGCATTTCCAGCCCATAGAGAAATTATCATGAGAGGTTCTTCCTCACTGAATGTATCAGAGGATCATCTTCCTAAGCTTTTTGTCTGAAGCCAAACTTTCTTTCAGAAAAGGCTCACATAGCTGGGCTTAGCTGCCTTACAGCAGTCTTTCTTTGAATTCTCATTGCGTATCCCCCTGCACTCCCTTGCTCAACTTCCTTCTCATAGTCCATACTACAGTACTCCCTTCAGACCCACTTTTAATCCAGGTGTCCCATTCCTGCAGGAACTAAACAGCAGCCTCTGCTCTTACCAACAGCTTTCACATCTACAGCAGATCTGGGCTCTCTGCTAAGCTCTACAATAACAATACATGGGCAGTTTTTAACAGACTTGCCACTTACTAACGCCATCCTGTGCTGCTGGCCTAAAAATCTTCAATTGATCATCAGTTTTCAAAGTTAAAGAGAAAATTTTACATTGTATGAAGAGTATAAAATATTTTTTATGTTTTATATTTTGTCCAGCTTAACCTGGAATGCTCATGGTGGCACTTACTCCACTTCTCATCCTCCTCCATGTACTACTCTCTTCCTCCTGATCCTACATACCAAGCTGTCTTTCACACAAACACGCTTCCAACATTGCAAAAGGTTTTTCTAAAAATGACAGGTCTTTGCAACATCCCCAGATATCAGCCTTATTACCCAAAGAGCTGAGGACAGGTGGAAAAACAGTACTTTAGGTCTATTACCTTTACTTTCTCCCCCAAGCAAAATCACCAAACAGGTAATAAGCTGATAGGTTTAGTAAAGAGAAGTGCACACAACTTTTGGGTAGTTTTTAGAAAGACAGGAGTAGAAACAGATTTAAGAATATATAGACTTTAATGATGAAAGGGACATATTGAGGATCAAACTATTTTTCCATGCAGCACACAGTCTTATCTCTAAGTCTGGAAATCATATTTTTTTTAAAGCCAGCCTCTTCACTTCCACAGAAAAATGCTCCAGCTATACCCCCAGAGGCAACACAGGACCTGAAGCCAGGAAAATAGGTAGAGTGATGGTAGGGAGTGCAGCACGTTATGTGTGTTTAATCATATCTATGGATCTACAACACAAACTTGTTAGAGTATATACTTGTTAGATTAAATAGGAATTGGTAGTCGACTAAAAAGAACAAAATCAAACAATAGACACTCCCTAACAGTAACAACAGTCCAGTTCCCTTTTCACTTACCTCCAAAAGAAGCTGGAAACCCTCTCTCTTTTTAATTTCCTCCACTAGATATCTGTAATTTAAAAAACAGGGTTTTAAAGCATAGAACAAAACAGTACAAATATACAACAACAAAAATAAAAGTGTTGGGTTGGTTTTTTTTTGCTTGTTTTTTTCCCACACTAAGAAAACCACAGAGTTAAACCTCATTTCTACCTGCTGTGAAAATGCAATAGCTATCAGTTCCTGGAAACAAAAGAAGGCTACAGCCAGACAAGGAGCACTGAGGAGAAGCCAAATTCTGTCCTCAGGCACAGATTTTCAGCACAGCCACATGGCACAAATTGATCCTATTTGCATTAGGTTGTGAACTTTCACAATGCAAATTTTCACTGATGTTGCCCTTTACAAATTAATACTTCCATCTCTTGTTCTCAAGTGCCAAGTCTGTGTTGCCATGTTATTTCACAGTCACCCTGACACCTCTTGCATACCACCATCACCAGGATTTCTTAGTTTATCCCAGAATTTTAAAGTTTGAATATACTTGAAGCTCAGCAATTTTTCCAGTACTGCCCACATTCCACACTGTGCACAACAGTGCACCTCTCCTTTCGGTGAGCCACTGCTTATGCACAACAATCCCAGGATATCCTATGCTAACAATGTATTGAAATAGGAATTTCTTTTTTTTCCTCACCTGTCAAGCATGAAAAACTCAGAAGCCTTCAATGGGAAGATGGGTTTGAATCAAAACTTTGGATATAAATAGCTTCAATTTATAGAAGTTTTTTAAAACATGACTGCAATTTTGCTATGGCACACATCACACAGGAATTCTGAAGCAAAGAGGACATAGATGGGACTTCTCTCTTTATTCTCCTCCCTTCAAAGCCTTCCGAAAAACAACCTCAAAGAATTCACTTCAAATTCATGCTGCTTTTCCACTTCAACAGAATTTTATTCTTCTACATGAAGATATTGCTGTCTAACAGTAATAAACCCGGCACAGTTAAACTACAGATTGTGCACAAACCTGTACTTCTATTTACTATTTGGTATTTTCCTGCCTTAAGCTGTGTTACTGATCATCACACTAGTAATTCTTACACTAGAAAGAAAGAAAAATATTGTCAAAATAACCTCCCTTGGTCCTACCCACATGCCTTAACGCTGCTGGAATGCTGCTAGGTGCTGACGGTGCAGAAAGAAGAGCCAGAGACAGCTCTTCAGGTTCAAAGGAAAGGAAGGAAGGAAGGGGGCCAGACCCACCTTCTTTATTATCTTATATACCCTTTTAGAAATCACTAGTCATTGGAGGAAATCAGTTCTTCCTCCTTCAACTACAGTGGTCAAAGGGAATGTCCATCAAAGGTCTGTGTCCATGGGAAAGGAATGCATATGATAAGATAGTTCTACAATAACATGGCTATGTTTACAGAACAATAACCTTGAGAACTAGCTACT
Source organism: Climacteris rufus (assembly GCA_013398175.1). Lineage (NCBI taxonomy): Eukaryota > Metazoa > Chordata > Aves > Passeriformes > Climacteridae > Climacteris > Climacteris rufus. Next base: position 1,172,614 of record VZRZ01000466.1, read on the forward strand.
ACGGTTTAGTTATTTTCAGCTGCAAAGAGCAAGGCAACACATGCCTGAAACTTGCCCCCACAGGGACACCTCTAGCACAGTTGTCTCCGCAACGCCTTCCCTTCAGCAGAGCTGCTGCAGAAACAGGCTGGGGAAGCAATAAACAATACCCTAGATGGCAGACATTTTTCAACACAGCGCCTGGGGAGTTGTCATGCTGTTCATCATTAACCAGTGACCCGCTGCCTCCCAGCACAGAACCCAGCAGAGCCACGGCTGTGGCGCAGCACGCAGCTCGAGGAGCTGTGCTGTGCTCTGGGGAGGTGTTTCCTCTCTCTGCAACAAGTCACGGTTCTGGTCGCTTCTGCCACGACCATTCAGATCCTCCTGTGTGCATTTGTTTTCTGTCTGACTGCTAATGTCCACAGAACTGTTTAGGTTGAAAGAGAGGAATGATGAAAGGTGCGTAGATGTGTGAGCATGTTAGAGGAAACCTGAATCTCTTGGGTAACTGTCTTACGTAAAACAAGATTGGTGCTTTTGTCCTATTTATTAGACTATGGCACTTGTCTGTGCCATAAAACGAATATTCAGCAACACCAGCAGGCATTTCATATGACAGTGGCCCTCAGTTTATTTCTTTAATAAATCATGAAAGAGAAACCTATGCATAATCACTTTCTTTTTTTAGGTCTTGAATTGTTATACCAGTTTTGCAAGGCTTAAGACCTTTCCCTCTTACCACAAGTGCCTTTATTTTACACCACCTAGGGATAAAATGTGACATAGGCTACCTGATGTCGGTCGAGTTCACAACACTGTTAATCATGTTCTTAACTACACTGCCAATAATCTAAGAAGGCAGCCATTAGAAAATCCATTGCCCATGATTTATCTTGCCAGGATCGTTTGATGGCAGTGGAGCAATTTACTTTGTGCATCTTTCCACTGTTGACAGTGAAGTTTTATTATCGTGTCACAGTTGTAGAATGTCAGAAGGGTTTGAGCCTTAGTGAGGACTGAAGTACACAGAGAAATGTCATTTGCTGTGATTAAGTCTTGCAGAAAATGAGAGGTGGAGATCTGCAGTGAAAGTAGACATATGTCTGCTAACAGTGGGTGTCAGAAGAGCAAACAGGCAGAAAAACTCCAAAGAAGATGAATAAAACAAAAGGCAGAGGTGCTTCTAGTAGTTAGAGTTGTATTCTAAAAGCAGTTTGCTTCTATTTTCTTTTTAGTGTACTTTATAAAGCAACATCCCTGCATTGAAAATACCTGGGGGGGAGGGGGAAATAACCAAAAATATTCTGAAGTGATCTGCTGGATGCTCTACTCTAGGTATTTTAAAAACAAGCCTTTCCAAATAGATGGCATCACAATGTTCCTGGGACATTTAATACCCTGAAAGCATGATTCATCTCCAGAACAAGAAGTTGTTACTGGAATAGCCAACAGGCAAAATTCGCTGCACCAGAAATACCTGCCTGCAAATACCTTAAAACCTTTGCAGCTCTGCTTGGCTACAAGGAAAATAAAAATTAAAAATAAATAAATAAATAAACCAAAAAATCTCACCCTCAAATTCTATAGTCAGTGGACTAGTTCCAGAATTAATCCAGGTCTATGTGCAGGAACACTGAAATACCACCCTTGCAACACCGAAGTAACATCTAATGTAACAAATCAGGAGAAAGGCTGCACAGCTGAGTAGTCAGTAAACCTGGTGCAGTGCCCATGCCCATGCAAACTCAAGATGGCAATGCCACTGCTGTGAAGAATCTATTTCATCAGATAACGTCTAAAATTACATTTCTTGCTAATGGAAAAACAAACCAAAAACCAGAAGAGACAAGCCAATCACTCCTTAGAAGTGTTAGCAACTGAATCCTAACGTTAAACAGAAATATCGATCCCAGAAAGGTCATTAATCACTACACAGTCAGTCAAATGACCTTGGCAAGTGACCTTGATAAGGCTGAATTCCCCTACTGATAGTGGAACGAATTACTTACTCTGAACAGACAAAGAACAGTACAAGGCTTTGGAATAAAAACAAGGTGCAATTTAACCAGAAGATATTAAGAAACACATAACCAGCCAAAAAATGAGTGGCTTTCAAGAAATAAAATAGAGAAAAAAGTCACAGCTTTTTGAGCTTTTCTGGTTTTGCTTCTTTCTTTTATTCCTTTCAAATCCACTCTGGGTTTAGGTCAGGGGTATTTTTGCCTTTTCTTTAAGTAACTTCATTAAAGCGAGACTATTCCGTTAATTTTCCTTGAAGTAAACATTCAATTCTTTTCTACTTGTTAGTTCATATAAAAAGTAAAATGTCAATATCAATGATTTGACTTAAGGCAGTGTGTAGCTACTTTGGTGAAGTTTTCATTGTGATTTGTCTTGTATAAATTCTGAACAAACTTTCTACTTGAAGTGAACTTTTTTTAATGGGCCATTGTCTTATTTCAAAATTATTTCTTCTAAGAAAAGAGAAAACCACCTGTGTATGGAAGTTTCTCCCCAGAAACCAAGACATCACCATCACTTTATGAACACCTTCTATCGAGCATTTTGCTGAATTCACTTGTGAAATTCAGTTCTGCAAGACCAAAAACTTAGTGAGATTGAAGAGGACACGTGTGGGGAAAACGGCAAGAAAAGGGTGTTTCAGTCCTTAACGGAACATACTGTAAGCATTAAGAACTTCAGCAAACCTGTGGAGAAAAACTATGTGAGAACAATACCTCTACTCCATCCAAACATTAACAGTGTCCTCAAACGAATTTCCCATCACCAGCTTTTTGCATTTCCTCTTTTATGAGGCATGACAGGAACAGGAGTGGCTAATTTACTTCTTGCCAGACACAGCTCAGATCCTGGCACACAGGGCTGCTTTTACACTGACACCAGAACACACAGCTGAGTTAAAACAAAGTGTATTGGTAAATATGTCCTGTTCAGATAACATAAATGTTCAACAATACAGATTGATAGCCTAATTTTAACTTCTGTATTTTCCAACATCTATGCTTATTGCTAAAAGCAATAATTACTATAAAATATTGTAACAAATGTAATAACACTAATTAATATTGTTATTACTTCCTCCTATTATACACAGACAACAGGAGAGAGAGAAAATGTAACAATGGGCTCTGTTCCAGCATATGGAGTATCAGCAGTGCCAAAATTTCAGCCAATTAAACAGACATATTGAAAATGGTGAGGCTGTACCTCGCCAAGGCCAGTGCCCTGTTCACTCTCTGCTCCAGGCCTGTTGTTCCCAAGGCTTTCCACATCAGCCAGAACTTGAACGCGTCCGGACGCCTGCTGCACTGAATGGACTTGTCGCCGGTGTCGTAGCTGACGTCGTAGAACTTGTCCTGCTGGAAAAGGTAGGCAGCCTCTGCACAGTAACACTTCTTCAGGAGGCCCTGTGAGAAACACAGCACAGACTTAGACTGCTCATAAGCTTTTTCAAACCTCTTCCCAAGCCAAAGCCTTTATTTTCCTGTCTATACCAACTGCTTATTAAAACAGATCTGGATATGCAAGAAACTACCCAAAGTTTATGGTGTGGTTTAAGAACCCTGAATGAACCTAAACTCAGTCAGCAGTGACAACGAGGAAACTTTTTTTATTCTTATTTTCTTCACAATGTCACCTGAAGAGCGGCAGGTTGAAAAAGAATTTTGACTCAGACCTCAAGAAACCATTGGAGTACCACAGAAAGGGTTGCCCTAAGGCACATATGGATGGGAAAGAGGGAGAAGAAGGAGACCCCTATGCCCACTGCTCCTGTCATTAGGTCACAGAATCACAGAATATTCTAAGTTGGAAGGGACCCACAAGGATCACTGAGTTCAGCTCAAGTGAATGGCCCATACAGGGACTGAAGCCCCAATCCTGGCATTATAAGCACCATGCTCAAGAACAGCCCCTAAGGAAATTCCTACGTGTTCACAAATGGCTCAATCTGTTCCTGCTTTGGTTAGTTGCAGGTAGGGAAGGTTTTAGCCCCAAGAATTAAATGTTTAGTCCTTACCTGCAAATAGTCACTGTGGATTTAGCATAGGCTGACTGAGCACAAAAACTACAAGGAGATTAATACAAACCAATCTTTTTGTCTTTCATAGTTCAGACAAATTTAACATTTGAAAATAAATCTAAGGAAATATACTTTCACATATGCTAATCATGGTTTGCTAATAAAATTATTTTAATTCAGAGATCTCCAGCCTCCAGCTTCTGAGAGAAAACGTGGGCAGAGACGAACAGCAGAAAACAGACAAAGATTAATGAGTAATGTGGCAAGTTCCAGCAGAGAACAAGGCTGGGAAATGAAAAGCACAGAGGCTGTTACAGAGGTTTAAAGGTGCAGAGGAAGAGACGAGGCATAGGACTGGCCATTGGCTGAAGAATTAAATATCAAAATATACTCTGTAATACTATGAATTAGAGAGAGGAGCTGGTAGAAAGCAGATTACAAAAGCAGAGATGAGGGTGGTCCTACAAGAGGCTCAGGTGACAGAAAACATTGAGGATTTTTCAGTGCTAAACAGAAAAGCACAACTCATTTTCCAATTCAATATCACTCTTCAATTGAAACCAACAGAAAAAGCATTTCACGTTTCATCCTTTTCTCTGCATCTGATGCAAATCTGATTTTGAAAGGGCACAGTGTCTGATATCACTCTTAATCAAAGTGTCGTGTTCCCACATCAGAAGTACAATTCTTGATCTACATTACAATACACTACTTATAACTTTGGGACTGGCAATAAAGAGGAGTAAAAAGGTCAAGACCAAAAAAACTCCAAAAGATAATTAATCTACTGGCAGGCACAGAATAACTCTGCCTCTCTCCTAGACCTTTCACGTCCCTCCAAAACAGGAAAGCAAACAAAAAACACCACCTACACATCTATTTGTAGAGCACAAAAGGAGAACACCACCAAGGGTTTCTCCACATCTTATGTAAGGGTTTGACAATCTCATTGTAATACTGGTTTGATAAAAGTACAGCAAATTTGGTCTGACCTCTTAAGTCACAGGACCAGCCTTGTAAAAACAGAATTTATGTGACAGACTGGGGGAAAAAAAGGGCCAGTGTCTGTTCTGTCTTTGCAGAGTGATAATGTGCAGCTGCAGCACAGGGTAGCCATAGCTGGAAAGCCAATGCTGGGCACAGCATTTTGCAGCATATAAGATTCTAACCCCTACTTTCCAATATTCTCAGACGAAGAAAAGCAGGAAAATGCCATTAGAAACCACAGAATAGTCAAGCACAGAGGCATCCATACTTTACAGGATTTTTACAGCTTGTGTTCTCTGGCCAGCAGCTGCACAACAAGGAACAGCAGTCATTCTGTCCAGTCATTCTTTCAAGCCTTTGTGCTCTATCCCTTCAGATCTCCATAACTTTACTTTCAGGAGAAAAACAAGTTTACTAGACATGGTCTCAAAAAACAAAACAAAACCAAACAAAACAAACAAAAAACCCAACAAAAAGGCAGGAACATCCACACATTTAATTTAATTGCTTTGTCTCTTGCTGACTTTTGCATAGTGTTTCTGCAGTGAGTGTATAGCAGGTTGAACAATGTGGCACTATCTTCTGCCTTATCAGAATGCAATGCAGCTGCACAATAGAGGGCATCACAGAATAGTAGTTCCCCTCTGACAAATAACAACCACTGTCACAAGAAACCTAAACATATTTGGCAATATTATAGAAAGACTGAGAAGTTCACTTAAGATCACAGTACAGCTGCAGAATTACATAGTTTAAAAACAAATGCTCTAGAGTGAAAATGCAACAACAAATACTTCAATGGCCTTGAATGAACTCAAATTCCTGGGAACGTATTCCATTAATAAAAAAACCAAAAAGCAGGTACTGTCCTACTCTCCTGGTGCATCTGAAGCTGATAATACATGTTGGCTTGATGATTCTTTTCCATCTGCTTATCTCACTAAGAATGCAACACGCTCCAAAAATCCTGCTGAAGATACTGCTTATTATCAATCTCCAGAGGCAAGGACAGTGACATCCTCCTGAATGTCACTAGAGCAGACAGGAAAAGAAACAAAAATCATCCTTTGTGAGAAAAGAAAAATATTCCAGAAGAAAGGTGGAAGGAAAAGAGGAGAGAAAAGAAAGGGAATGGAAAATATAAAAAGTCATCTTTATTTTCCTAGTCAAATGATGGAAAAGTAGAAGGAAAAAAAAAAAAAGGAAAATAAATATGTTTTAAATATGCTTTCTAACTCAACGTTCTCAGTCCCAAGAAGAAGTCCCCAACAGTTTTCCACATGGTAATTGAGTTGCTCCATCTGGTCAGAAGAATTGCAAAAATTTCATTAGAACTGCCCCCATTTAACAACTTTGAGTTTTTTTCTTCAGCATCTTTTATCTTTCTACCTTTTTTACAGAGGCTAATGCAAGTGCTCAGCCTTATAGTAAGGCTGTTAAAGATAAGAAAATGGAAATACTATTTGCATGGAGGCCTCAGTCCACTATGAAGTTTCAAATAGCCTTTGATTTTGATGAAGTCTATGGATAGTTTTTGTTTCTAATTAATGGCAAATTAATGAAAAATTATTGATACTGAAATCGAGAGCTCCAGGTTCATAGTTCAACATACTCTTCCCATTGAACAGACTTACCTACTGCAAGTCTTCTGATCTCTTTCCATTTCCATTGCTAGTTAAAAGCCAATTTCAATTTCATTAACAAAATACCTTTTTCCCCAAGAGAAGCATCTCCCTGATTTGCCTTATCTGAAGCAATAAGGACAATCTTTTGCATAGCATACTTGAAAACTGGCAAAAGCAGTGCAGTGTGAAAGGCCACTACAGCAATTCACTTCAAGAGGCAAGAAGGAGTTCTCAGTGTTTCTAAACCCAAGCAAAAGCAATGAGAATAGAGCATTTCCTGTAGCTGTCCTGGAAAGGAATCAGGGATGTAACTATCTCGATGACACTGCTAATGATGAGGAAGAGATTACATGTAGATGGCAACCATCAAACCTTAATCAATTATAATCTGTACTAAACTGAGACTTCATTAGCTACTTCGAGACTTTATTCTTAACTAATACCTGAAAATTCTGCTTGTTACCTAGAATTTATGCTTAATTACCTAAACTAGTGCTTCACTCCCATGAGTCACAGACTTTTGGCATTGGTGATAAACAGTAATTCTCTATCTACATGTAGATAATATTCTCGTTGATATGGATGACAGCAAGGACAAACTGGAGTAGCTCTGTGGTTTTAAGGGAGTATATGCAACCCAACACCAATTCCTAGCCTTTTAAGAACATATAAGACCAAAACTGACTCCACCAAGGTTTTGAGACTGTTGGTCCTTCTAGCTTTGTATTTGAACAGTCACTGCAATTTATGACTCAGCAATATCAGTGTTTCCCCAGCAAGACTATCTTGTCAGAGAAGTGATAAAAGTGACTCAGGGCTTGGCAGTGAAAAAGGAATAGCTGAGCACTTCTTGAGCTCTTTAAGCACTGAAGAACCACAGTCATTGATCTGAGTTTTTACACAGGATTAACCAATCTCTCCCTTTGGTGAAAATGCTTCTCCCTTCTAATCAAGTCAAACAGATATTGCTCTTTTCTATCACTACCTTCCTTGGAAATATTCCAATTTTGTTTCACTAAGGCTGGAAGATACTCTTTTATCAGCATTTTACTGCAGTTAATCTTACTTTTAGTTTTTTTTTAATCTGTACAGGAATTTATTTAAATACAATGTTTCATTCTAACAGGCCAGCTGTAATGTCTTAAATATATTAACACTGCTAAACCACATTAAAGAAATGTGGCAAAAGAAAAACCCAAAAAAAAAAGGCAAAAAAAAAGCGCCACTATTGCTTTTGTTACTGGGAACTTGCACTGTTACCAGTACAAGTGAAAAGTGATGACATCTCCTAATGATTATTTTTCATACAGGAAGTATGAAAGAGAAAAATAACAACTGAAGGGGATGTATTTGGTCACTTATAATCAACTAAGCCTAATTCTGAGGTATTCCACAACTTCCAAAGCAAATGGGAAGACAGGCTAACAAAACTTCCTTGAACAGTCTTTCAAAGGGAGATAGGGCTTAACATTCATGATTAACATTTTGCTGCTTTGATTTCTTGCAGAATTCAGCACTTCAGAAACTACCTGAAGTTCCTTGAACTTTCTCTAGCAGAGCAATGTCTGCCAGACTCTCCCAGCTCCCAACTCAGCATCCAGTTCTCACTGATGCTTCCTAACCACAGTTTGAAGGAATTATGGTCACATATAAATGTGTGCTTCATCTTAGCCACAGGTATTTAAGCACTTTAGGAGAAGTGGAACAAGCTCCCAAGTGAAAAACTGATACATGTACTCTGCCCTTCTCTTACTGGTGCATTTTTAATGGGAAACTGGATTCAGCTGCCTATTCTGGTATGGAGACGATCAAAGTGAAGCAATGCTTTTCTGTCAAAGTGTCTTAAATATGCATTTGATCTTTTTTCTTAAGGATTTATAGTCCAGCTAGTTAATAAGCAAGTACTCTAATCTGTATGTGTGTCTGTTTGCATATAAAGACTTCACTGGCATATACACAGAATGAGTAAGAGTCAATTTTCCAGGAATTAGACACAGAGTAAAATACACTTTCTTCCCAATGCAGAGAATGCTTCTGCTTTCCAGAACATGTCTCGTTGTACAACAGGATGTGATGCTATGATCAGTAATACTTGTTTTCATCCCTCAGTGATCTAGCATTCAGCTCTGCAAGTGTTTCCAACACTGCATTGCCTAGCTGTGGTTTAGAAGTGGGATAGGACGATTCTACCAGACCTTACACTGCATGGAAGGGGAATACAAAGGGGTTGCCAGAGCCCTGAAGTTAGAACAGTGTTCATAAAGTGACTCTAAATGCTAGAGCAGCTAGAACATTTCAATCCTCTTTGTTTCTTTCCTCTTTCTTCCTGAGAAATTTCCACTATGCAGTCCAAATAGCTTAATCATGACCTGGGGCTATATCTATGTACTGGGCCTAATTAGTTAAAAATACAGCACTGAAATCTTCTCAAGCCTGCAATTAAGACACCACATTAATCTTAGTCAATAGCTTCATTCTGTTTGTTTTTCAACTTGGAATAAAGTGTTGGACAGTAATCCTGAAATCTAATCCTTTTTAATCCCACAAACTCTAGTCTAAGGAATGAGGTGCCACAATTCTCTTGCTGTCCTGCCATGTCTCACCTCTGACTTAGAGCCAGCAGCTCCAAGAGAGTGCTGATAAGCAACTATGCTCTTTGGTCCTCACCAGTTCTTATTTCCAGAAGTTAGTAAAAAATTACATAGATAGGTAACCCCAGCAGCTGAATTGAAAATATCTGTTGTTTTGAGAAACATTTATAAAAGTAATTTACAAACCATGGCCACAAAACAGCGATGTTCAGGGGCTCCTTATCTTCATGATGTTCAGTAATTTATAAACTATGGAGTATAAGGTAAAATCACACCTACTGGTAGACGGTGGGCATAAGTTTTAGCAGGTCTGAAGTTGAAATGAAGCTTGAAATAATTAAACTCTCACTGGCTTCTTTATTAAGGTAAAATAATACCACCAAGGTACAAGCAGGGATTTTTACTACATTACAGTGTCATCTTGAGATCACAGCTCTGTTGTTTGCTTGCTAGACCGTTAAATTAGTCATGGCTTTTGGAAAGTCTAAATCACCTTGCTGATGAGAAGAACTGGTAGAGTGAGGAAGGAAGGCTCAGAACCTTTAGCTGCAGGGGCTCTGACCCCTATCCCTCTCCCACTCTGCTGCTCCCAAATGAGGGGATGTGGAGACCAGCTCTGCCTGCTTTAAACTGACGCAGCACTGCTGCAGTCCCAATGGATGACAGCTATTCCAAGGACTTTGATGAGCTCAGTGTTTAAGTGGGCAGGCCCAGGTGACAAAATACTCAATTCTGAATGCAAATCATGTACAGAAGTTAACTAGCAAGGGCAGCAGCTGCAAAATTTGACCACTTGTGAGTACAGTGACTTGGATCATTTTCACCCTGCTCTCTTATTCACCCTTTATTAATTTAGTGGTGAAATTCAAAATAATATAATTCAGCCTTGGTACTGCAGTATAGTAAAAATGACTTGCAGCTGTTTTCTAATTATTTCTGCTTTCATATTACAGCCTATTGTAATACAAAAAAAAAAAAAAAGGAAAAAAAGGTCAGGAGGACTTACAGAGTTGTCTTTCACCAGAAGAGCACAGCACTGGATTCCTGCCAACAGCATTTTATGGGGATTCCAGGCGACAGAATCAGCCCTGCAAAAATTATAAATGGAGAAAGGGAGGTGAAAATAAATCATATCTATAATCACAGATACAAAAAAACAAAAATTACCAAACACAATCCGAGAAAACAAATCAGATTTCCCATCCACCCATTCTCACCCTAGGTTCAGAAATTTCTCCAACTAATAGTAATTTCTATTTTGGAAAATGTAGCACTCATGGAAGTCAACAGGCCACACAATTTCCATCTCAATCCCTGATAAGTAAGCCCAGGAACTAAACTGACTTACCTGTGGATACCATGAAGAAGTCTGCAATGCTTCCTTGATATCAAAGCCGAGCCACCCCAAGAAGCCTGTTGGAACATTTCGAGAGCCAAGACAATATTATTTCTATAAAATTGTTTTGATAATACTTCAACTAATTGTGATTTACTAACTTGTAATTTCTAAAGATGTCTTACCTCATTTAAAACTTAGTTCACTACATGGTCAGTGGGCCAAATTTTGCCCTTAATTTCATCTACTGAAATAAGATGGCAGCCTGGGGCTACATCTGAAACAGAGGAGTTGATGGTTTGTGCCCCTGTATGAGCCACAAACTGGACTGGCCCTTCTGGGTAAGCAAGGGCAATGAACTGAAATGTCCTTGCATAACCAGACTCATTCCTGACATCGAGCAGCGTTGCTTCCTTTCCCCCAGCCTTAACCTAGGCAGTGAGAGCAGGAAGCCCCATTGTGCCTATCTTCTTCCTGCTTGCTATTTCCTTTCTGAGAAGTTCAGTGGGGAAACAGCAGACACTGATAACCTCCACCAATTGCACCAAAGTCCACACTTAGATTTTCCAGCTATGACAAGCAAGTGGGTGAGTGGGCAATAACAGCACTTCTGTTACCAGCAACCCAACTGACCTTAAAACAGCTTGAGACTCATCACATCTCCCTCAGGCCGTCTAAGTGTGTGCTCTAAGAGTCATTCTGGCCTTCTCTGTACTGAGAAGCTTTTTACTGAAACTCTTTGTGATTGGTATCTACTGTAGACACCCATCTCTGGGTGACACTTTTTGCAGATGTGTCTCTCCATGGACTATGGAAGGAACCCAGGTGATGAGCTCTTATTACACAAGTTTAGTTTCTGGACACCCTGAGTCAGGGAATGCGATTCTTACTCATGAATTCTGCAAGGGTCAGATTTCACCCATCAGGTGCTGTGAAACATCAGTTCTCAAACAACAACATTTATCCACAGTAGAAAGGTGGGGAGATCATGCAAACATTAGACATGTCGTACAGTGCACTGGAGAAATTACTGCTAAATGAATAAATAAAATTATTTTCAATGTTCATGCAGGCAGAATGCACTTAAACTACATGTGAAGCAAGCAAGGCTCTTCAGAGACTCACAGAAGGCATCAGTCCTAGAATAGAACATCTGGACTAAGCAACCTTTAAAAAAAATCACCAAAAAAAATTGATGTAAAGATTCCTGACTTAAGCATGGATAATATATGCTTGTTTGGTTTTTTATTTTTTTCCCCTTGAAATAAAAAGCTGTGATAGCTGATATATGAATTTATCATCAATATTCACTTCACAGCATACATTAGAAATAAGATCTGCTATCTCTGGGAGACAGGAATGGCAAAGGCTCACAAGGAAAATGAAAGCTTGTTAGCTTGTCTTAACATGTCATTCTCATTAATGTCATACGTTAATGGATCACATCATATTTTACCTTGTCATGCTCACAATACCCTTGCTGAGACAAGGGTGCTGCTCAACCTACATATGGAACCTAAGGTAGGAAATTATTTGCCTCAAACTTCATTGTAATCCTGCAGAACCATGACTTGAAATTTTGTTTCTCCAGCTAGTCCAAATTTGTTATGGGAAGAAAATAAACTGGACTTCCTGTTCAGAGACAAATTTTACTCTTCCTATTCTATGACGTCATAAAGTCAAAGCAATCACTAAGTTACTCCCTGATTTTCACAATTTATAAACAACCCATTAAAATATACTAAATTTTTTACAAAATTTGCATTACAATGTTTCTGTGTCTGAGAAAGTTGACATTTTCACACTGTTTCTGAGGAACAGGACTAGAAATGCACTCAGGAAGTCATCTCAACAGTGTGTCACCCCAAAGGCACGATCAGCCACACTCCTCTCATTTCTCTCAACCACATCTTTTTTCTAAAGGTTATTAAACAATGAACACACGTCTTGTGATTCGCATTGAAGTGAAAAAGAAGATGCAGAGAAACACCAGAAATTGCTGCTTCCACAGCAGTATTACCACTACTATCTGCTTTTGTTTTAAAAACTACTGCTGGAGATCTAGAAGAGAGGAATGACAGCACTGGAGTCTCAGGCATCTCCACCACCTTTCAATCTCTTCTTGAGCCACACTACTAAAAGATGTGTAATTCATGTTTCTTTACCCAATTCAAAGGGCAAGTACTTAGGGATCCAGAGCTGGCAAAAAAAAACCAAAAAAACAAAACAAACAAAAAAAAAAAACCAAAACAAACAAAAAAAAAACCCACACAAACAAACAACAAAGCAAAACAACCCAAATCAACAACAACAACAAAAAAAATTAAAAAACCACGAATGAAAAGGCACTTGAGAAGACTGAGAATCACTGGCTTTGTCTGGTTTTAAAGACCTCTCTAGTGATGGAGGCTGTACAAATTAACCACTTTAAAGGGATAACACATTTTTCATTTAATTTAAAGTGTCAATCCTAAACATTGTTACTTCTTGTCACACCTGCAGGGGTCAGGGAAAGGGATTATTCCTTTTCTTTTAGCAGCACCTTTTAAAGCATTTATAGACTATTATGTACTGTCTCTTGGTCTTTTCTAGTCTAAATAGCATCAATGCTTTCCATTTTTCCTCATTGTTCATAATTTTTACATATGGTTCTGTTTATCTGCCTTGCTTTCCCATTTTCTAATCTTTCTTCTTCTGTAGGTCCTTAACCTTCTGCACCTTTTTATTTGGACACAATCTAGATAAAGCAGGTGGCGTATGAAGCAGAAAGAACCATTTTATGTGCCTACTTTATTCAATTCTGAAAGATATTTAACTCTATTTGAAAATATCACTGATTTGTGAAGTACTGCAAAGCCCAGATCTTTAGAAAAAGATCTGCTTTCTAGTCAACAATTCCCAGCCTGTGTTTGTGCACTTGATTATTGCACCTTAAAATTCTTTTTTGAACTGTAGCCTAGTTTTTCCACTTTTCTCCAAATTGTCAAAATCTCTTTGATTTCTAATCCTGTCCTCCCACTGCCTTTTGCAGAAGTTTTATGTCATTTTCAAATTTGTCAGTGTATTCTTTCACATCCAAGTTATTTAGTGAAAATACCAGATAATTTCTAATGTAGGATGGACTTTGGCAGAATCCTGCTCAAAATTCTTTCCCCTTTCAGTGAACCACTGGTAACTGCTCTCTGGGTATGGTTTTCCAGCCAGGTTTTCACTCACTACCAGAGCTGCAGCTTGGCACATTTCTCTGCCTTTCTGACGAGATATTGCAAAGACAATAAAATTAACTGCTTCTCCTCCATCCTGGAGACTACAGAAGGAGATGGATCACACTAGACTGACACATTGTTTACCACAAATCCAGCTGACAGCACTGCAGGGTGGGTCAAAACACAAATACCATCAGCCTGTGTCCCACACAATGTAATTGGTAACAAGGTATGAGAAAATTATTGTATTTCATATGCAACAAATCACTTACAGCTGAACGATGGGAATCACGGTATTCACTGTGTGATTCAACTAATTACCTAAGCATGGGCTAATAGGTCAAACCGGATTTTCTCTACTGGCCTAATAATAGGAAAAAGAATAGTCAGTCAGGAGCATCAGGGAAGAAATACTCATACATAGCATTTAAGCCACATGAATACAATACATGACACATAAGTCCTGGAGCTTGAGTGCATACTGATGATACAAAACAAGTTATTAAGAAAAGCACCATAGATGTAGGTTAGAATACAATAAGCACCTAGAATGCTTGTGTGAATACTGTAATGTGAACAAAATAAGCTTACTATAGCCTCTGCACTTAGGCAGACTTGCACTTAGAAAAGCTTGACTGCTAGGACAGTTTGGACTTACTGGTACTGCCTTCTTAAAACAACATTTTCCTTTACTCACCTTTCCTCTTTGGTTTGTCTCCATGTGAGAGCTTATCTACTATTTCTGACTTAATTGAAATTTATCTTCCTGAAGCTCACTGAATTTGTGTTGACATTCTCCCTTTCACCCTTCCTCAGCTTTATCATTTCATATTTAATGAAAAGAGTCTCCCTAAGGCAAACGCATCAATTTTTGGCATCAGAAAATATTCTGAAATGAGATAAATCAGTGTAAATCTGGAAACAACACCACTGACATTCATATAAGATATTCTTAGTAACAGCTTGTGAGAGCACTTACAGTAGATAATCCTGATGCTTATTAATGATACATGAAAAGTCTTAAATTAGACAGAATTTTACCTGGTTTTTACTCTTTGTTTTAATTGTACTGTGTCTTTTTTCCTTCAAAGTTACAGTAGGCCTGAACAGCAGTATTCACTTGTAATAACTCAGACTGCATCATGTGTGAATCATTCAACAAGAAGCCAGGCCTTTCAGAGGGCTGTAGATTCTTAAAGATTTCAAAAATATTACATTCCTGCCTATAGCACTAGAAGGAGGTAAGCTTGCTTAAAAAAAAATATCAAAAAACCAAAAAAAACACCTCTTTTCTGTGTTTCTTGTAGTCTTTCTGAATGGCAGAGACCCAGGCTCATTGTACCTGTTTCATATACAATTTTAGTAGATCTATTTCTAGCAGTGCTGTGAGTGAAAGAAGTCACACTAAGAATCAGTCTGCTCATTTTACCATAGCACATTTGTATATACATGCATGCCTGATATCACTTCTGTGGAAAGCTTTCCCTGTATCCTGTTCTCTTATAAATACAGCTAGAAACCTTTGAAAAAAATAAAGAAACAGCCATCCACTCAACTCTTCATAGAGCATGAAAGATAGAGAAAATAGTGATAGAACTGGGAGGTTCATAACACGAATCACATCTTAGGAGAACAATTGGTCTTCCAGATCATAAACCAAATTTATTGCTGGACATTTGTCCTTCTATTGAGAATGAATTAACATCTGACAACCACGGTAATTTTCAAACAGAAAATTCATTTAAAGATATTCATGGACATTTTAACCTTATTTTAACATAAGGCATACTTGGAAGAAGAAAGTTAATTCTTTTCAAAACACTATCCAGTGGCTATGGCCCAGAACATGGCCCAGGCTTATCTCACCTAACTTTAGCTCAGCTACAGGGAGACTACTCACTGTTCTCCTACAGCCACTGGGGATGGCTCCAGGCACATCTATTCAACTCTAAGGTCCAACAGAGATTCCATCTACATTCCCCTTTCCACCAGCTACACCCAGACACACAAGAGAGTTACTAACACATAATGGAAGCTGCTCAAAATGGGATGGGTTCTTCTCAGCAGCACAAAGCCCTGAGGAAGTCTGGCAGACATTTCAAACATTAGGCCTAAATTCTGCATCTTTGTCTCCAAGTCAATAAGAAAACTCTTTTGACTCACACATACAGTGACTTTATTTATTAATGTCTGTGAGACATTTATTTGAATCATGCACCGCTGCCTACGTGATCTTTCTTTAGATACTCAACATTAAACAAACACTTCAGAAATTTAGAGCAGGTCTGGAAATCTCCATTAGCATTGCTCTAGATTCTCTTACTGCTCCATGACTTTTAATCTAGCCATTCTGTATTCGTGGCATTACAATTATAAAGAGAAGGCAATTTTAGAAAATATGAAGTGACACACTTTTAGAAAAATATGTTTACAGCTAACTCTTTCAAGTAATAAAAAGGCACAATGATTATTCCAAAAAGATTCATGAATGGATTTTAATATACAAACATAAAATTACAAAGAAATAAAAAAAAAAGAAAAATTTCTGAACCGTTTAGGAAAACATGAGGAGACCTACAGGAAATTCAAATCTGTAAATATCAAACAGAATCATTTATGGTTGGTTGAGCCAGAAACAAACCTTTGTTTTAACCTGTATGTACTTCACACAATTCTAATGTAGCTAATAGCCAAATTAACATGGAGAGACTCAAAACTATATTTGTATATAATAACTCTTGAAGCATTTTTAGGAGGTAGCAAGAACAAGAAATTGATTATAAAATAATTTTGAAATATAACCCGTCAATAACAAAATATTTTTGGCTGCTTGTCAGAACTAAGCTATTTGCTGTTTTGCAGCACATGTAACAGAGTCAAATCAGAATGTATTTCTGCTCCCTATGCAAAGAAAAAAAAAGTTATTAGGGCCCAACTTCTAAAAAGAAATATCAACAGTCAAAGTAAAATAGCAATTACCAAAAAGCAGTGCTAAACAAAACCACACAGTGCACCAACTCACATCAACATGAAGCCAGAGGCCATGCTTTTCACAGATATCAGCAATTTTATCCAGAGGATCAAATGCTCCCAGCACAGTTGTGCCTGCTGTAGCACAGACAAGAAATGGTGCTGACCCCTGCAATAGGATTCAAAACAAACAAACAAAAAAAATTATCACTTGTACTGCTCATTTCCTTCAGTATACTTGCAGAACTAAAGTATAAAAAGGTTAGGAATGTAGGACAAAGATGTGACAATCTACATTTAGTTTCCCAGGAGAAGGTACTGCATTTAATAGTGCCAACTCTTCTTTTTTTTTCTTTTTGTATTGAAAAAAAAAAATAAATAAAAGCATTTTCTATTTCTAGTTAACACCATCCCAGGGCAGATTTCAGCAGCTTCAGACTGTTTTGACAGATGCTAGTTTTGTCCAAATCAAAACATACCGGATAGCTGACATCTCTCTTTATACACTGATTTTCCACTGATTTTCATTTCTCAGTCTTCCACATTTCACTACCATATTTGCTGTCGTTCTGACTGATAAAATAAAGCTACTAGCTCAGCCAGCAAACTACCCATGCAAGGAAGGGGTTTCCACCTGCACTGTCTGTACTGTACCCCTGTTCTCTGCCTGGTGAAGAGGAACCTTCAGCCAGGGAAGGGGATTTGCCTTCAGCCACAGTGGCACACACCATGACAGGGACAATCACTGATCCCATGGCTCACCTACAGCTCCGTGCTATTCCCCTGCTCCCACTCCTGTCTAGAAGAGGAAGGGCTGTAGATGGCAAGTGAATGTTAGGAGAAAGAGCACTGGAAATCTCAGGCAATGCTGAGGTCAGGCAGGTGACACAAGGAAAATTTTTGTCAGCTTGCAGCCTCAGCCAGCCACTGTGAGCCAGCCAGTTTGGTTCCAGTGGCTTTGCTCTTTGCTTTCCCTTCAGCCAATGCCAGGGGTGTGATGACAACAGCAGGCTACTTCACCTACCCCTGCAGCTCTACCTGAGTGTCTGCTTAGGAGCAGAAACTGCAACAATGAAAAGAATTGGTGGAGTCCATATCAACTCCCTGAAATCGAGGGTATCAGCCCTCACAACGACTGTGTGGTCTCACTTGCTGGCAAATACAGGCTGAAAGAACTGCCCTGCTCGGTTCAGCATCTAACCTACAGCATGACAACACAGGTACTGAAGAGAGTCTACAGCTGTTATTAAATTGTACAATCTGGGAGCACTGAAGTTCATTGCAGTGAATTAAATATATCTCAGATGATCTAAGTGTGTCTGTGGAGGTAACTCCATGTAGCTTTAGTAAAATCAGACCAGTTGAAAAATCAAACGCTACACAAGCCTTCCAAGTAACTTCACTCAGCTGAAATCTGATCTCTTTTCTTTTCTAAGTGTTGCTACATTAAACATCTACAGAGACAGACAGGCTTGATTCACATTTACACTGAGGGTTTTACACTTTACAGTGTAAAGGACTTCTAGAATGGTACATAATTATGATTTATTTGTATTTGAAATTCTCTTCACAAATTGCTAAAGGAGTGAAAACATTTGCATGAAATTAAATTAATCCCATACATTCACAAAGACTTACCAGCCTTTAATTCACTTCTTGGTCATTTATTCCTGGTACAAACTACCACAATAGTCAATCAAACTTACAAACCAGCCTGAAGCTCAAGTACAAAATACTCACAAGTGAGGTAAAGATATAACCAGTGCATCTACTTTCTGTTAGTGTTTCCAGTCATTTTCTCCCACAGCTACATCACAGTCAAAGGTTCTCAAGCAGCCATTTGGCAGCATGACTGAATATGGGACAAGTCTAAGATCTCTATAAATTACCATGATTGCTACCATCATACTTTTCCCACAAAGAAGGGAGTGAAACTTGTATTATTCTTGACAATGTAGTTACACGAATATTCCTGCCTAAATTCTCTAAAAAGGGGGCTAAGACTCTTGTTATTCATAATCAGTGCTTCTATTTTGTGCTTCTATTGCTAGCAAATACATCTTTTGTTGTCTAGAGTCATTAGAATATTTACTGTAATTCACTGAAGTGTCCTCCTGTAAAACTTGTAAAGTAGCACTTTATCAAGGACAGACACAATTACTGAAGCTCTGATGAAATGAAAACCTTCCAATACACCTGTAATTTCCATTAAAATGCAAGAAAAATAATGTTTTCCTGTAAGCAGAGCATTTTAATATAGAACATTTGTTTTCAAATTGCAGAGCATCATACTGAGATGGACCTTTTTTAAAAAATCATAAATGCTGGATGATTTCTTTCAAATAAGCATTAAATTTATTACTGCATGAACAAACAAGAATTTTGATTTTGCAAAAGCAGAGTTCATTCTCCTATGAGCCTGCTTCCTCCTGTTCCATTTCATTTCAGTCCTTTTTTTTTCCCCCACAAAAAAAAATGAGTACTGTACTTTGCTCAAATGAGTAAAGTACAGGTTGTCTTCCTCAGATAATGCAAAGTACAGAGAGAGGCAAGCAAGAAAGTTTGCTAGGTCAGTAGGGCCACCATGTATCAATAGCTATGCTATCTAGCATGAAACTCAAATAAGAGATGGTTGTTTGGCAGAAAATGTATTTAAATCAGAACTTACTTAAAGATGTTGTGGCCATGCCAGTGCATGACAGGACAGGACTTCCTTGGCTTTTCTATCAGCCACAAAAGTAGATCTCCCAAGACAGGATTCCATGGACATTGCACTAGTTGTTTTGTATTCCCAGATCATGGACTAAGGGCTGAGCTCTGAATTCTACTGCTCTGATGCACAAAATTGGAAGTGAGAAATAAGGTGAGCTAGCCAAGTCAAAATAGATGTTCTTGGAATTCACATTTAGTCCTCCAAGCTCTCAAAATTAAATTACGTTGACCACAGGTAAGCGCTGTCTTACAGATTTTGAGAATGCATGTTAATGTTGTCCAAATACACACATCAGTACCTTTCCAAATTCTGGCTTTTGACCTTCTACTTGGCAAAGTCCCTAGGGGGAAAGAGGCACATCTCTGCACTCCTGCTACAATAATAGAAAGGACAGAATTTCGCATTTGAAGCTTGTAAGAGAGTTTCAGAGACTAAGCCACATGCCACATGTCTTGCTCACTGCAGAGGCAATAGAGCAATAGCTGCTGTAATTAACTGAAAAAACCGTTTTAGGAAAACATACTGCACCCATTTAAAAAAGGATCAAGGGCAAAAGAAATCCTATAAGAAATGTGCTAAATACTTCAGAGCAGCATTGTACTCAGGACTTTCATTAGTGGTAAACACCCTGTGGAATTTTCCTCCCTTCTAAGATTGTAGAACCCATAAGCCTTGGCTTGTTCCACAGGTTTGTGGCAAAGAGATTGCACCTGTAAGAAACAAATTGTTACATTAACTGCCCTATTTTTAAGATTTTGGTCACTCTTAGTTTTCCTTCCTTTCACTCAGACACAAGCACACAGTCTGCATACACTCCTCTGTCCTTCATGCTCTCTCTCCCCCTCTCACCTCTTTCCTGGCCCGCTGGACTTGTTTCTCCAGTTCCTCAGGTATCATCTTACCTCTAAGGGACACAGATTTAAAACTTTTTCAGTTACATTCAAATAGGTTAGTTATGTACAGCACTACTGCATTTTTAAAAAGGCTCAGAGATCACAGTCGTGGCTTTTGCTTTCTTACCTTTCATCTGTTTTGATGAAATACACATTCTCTGTACCAATACCCAGGAAGGAGGCTGCCTTCTTCATGGAGTAATGGCACTGTAAATGAAAGAGGCACACAAAAAAAAAAGTGCACATGCAATTAAAAGAAAATAAATAAATTCCTTAACATAGACAACAGGGACACTAAAATTACTTCAACAGCATCTAACAACTATGACAACAGCATATTCTAACACAAAAAGCAAACCGATGAGCTACATATCACAAAGTCCTTCTTGTATTTAACAATAGCACATACTGAAGACTGGGAAAAACAAGACAGAGATGTGCACCATGTTTAAAATCTGGGCTTAAAAAATAAGAAGCTCTATTCTGTACAATTTTTTTTAAAGCTGGTTCTGCATTAGAACGAAAAGTAGAAATTTTGAAGTGTCATCAGGTAAAAATTATCAGTTGTTTCAAAATGTTTTAATAGAACTGAGTCAAAAGTATCAATGAGTGTAAGAGTCAGGAAATGCATGAAGAAAAGGTTCTAAAGGCTATTTAACTCAACAGCCTAAAAGCAATGAATTAGATCTGAAAGTCCAAAAGCAGCACTCCTTGGAAGCTGGACCCTTAGTTAGGATGTATTTTATGATACATTTGAAGCCTCTACCACTTTATTCCTGTAACCCTTCTGTATGCTTTCTCTAATCCCCAGCTGGTGGCCACTGCCAGAGACAGGATACTCTGCTAAAGTGACCCATGGCACAATCCAGCAGCCCCTGTTCACAGGATCATAGAGCTCAGGTCCCAAGACCTACCAAAGCTTCAGATGTGGTACAACTGAGACTTGCAAGGCTTTAAATGTCCTATCTCTGCAAAAGGATCTGAAAATCATGGTTTGTGAAGATTGTTCACATGAATGAAAGCAAGCAGACTTTAGACAGGACTCAGCACATCTTCAAAAGTTAATGTGGATTTTGCACAAGGTCCCAGTCTGGACCAGTCTGCATTCTACAGAAAATGAAGTTACTACTTTAGCAAAGAATTTTAGATAGGTCTCATCACAGAATGAGTACAGACACATCACGAGCTAGGTCTCCTCTCTGAATGAGTACAGACACATACAGCCCACTTGTCACTTTGCCCTGGATAAACTGCATCAGTCTATGAAGACTGTGAAGTGAGTGTAAAAGAGGATGTCAGAAATGGGTGTTTACTTAACCAGAATGTGGTAAAATGACTAAGGCGAGAATGCTATTCAAGCCCACAGACCGCTCCATAGTTTTTACAAGCTTTTTTCTGTTGAACAAATATTAAAGGTCTATCTTACCATATTTCCAACATTCGACTCTATAAGGACCTGCTCTACTGTGGATACTGTTATTCCATCACAAGAACATTTTTTCTTGTTCCAGAATAAAAGTACACTGATCTCTTCCAGGATAAGAATACACTGATCTCTGCTTAATTTATCTTCAAGATTAGCCTGGGAATTCAAGATACAGTAACCTTCTTAACCTGAAGATATTTAGACATCAAAACTACCCACTCACACCAGTGCAGTCCGTTTTGAGAGCACACCACATCCCATAGGACTAGACAGTTCTCAGAACAAAAATCATCCAGCCCTTGGACTATCACTGCCCTTTTCACAACAACAACATTGGCTCTTTTGCCCATTATTACTGAAGGGTTAAAATAATGCATACTCCAGCAACCGTGAAGATGTCTAGAATTGTTACTTTTCATACAGGAGGTGAAGCCAGGTGGTTAATTAATTCCATTTTCTTCCAGAGAGTTCACACAAATGCAGTTACTGCAGAACATAATTATGAAAAATGTACAACATTTTAATGTGTGGGCATGAATATATTAAGGGTATTAAAGCCTGTCACACTTATTTTGATGAGATGGATGATCTCAGAGGGCTCTTTTTCTTTTTGACAAAAAGGTTTCCCCCACCATCACCCACTTTTTAAACAAAGGCATACAAAGGCACTACCTGATACTATTGAATAGTTTTAAGAAAGCTTATTTTGTAACATGACACATCCACAAAGCCTTTAGGGCTCATTCATTTAGACTGTTACAAGAATAATAACATACATAGGTGGATAATTAGTCTTACATTACATCAAATTACATCAATAATGGTAATAATGATTGTAAGTGGCTGTGTGTTGTTCAGTAGAAGTTTGGAGATGTTTTCCACTGATTAGTGAATCACTTAAAATACAAGTTGCCTCCACCACTGATTTCTATCCATTACTTTCAAATGAAAGGTATGAGTCACCAAGAATAATCAGATTGCTCCAAACTGAGAAAGCAGTAGACCTGCAAATTCAGTATACTAGTAAGCAGACAGTCAGTAAATCATGTATTTTATTACAAAAAATGCTATGAGAGAGTGGAAGAAAGATAAAAGAGGCTTGAGTACCCGAGAGATTATACCCAAAATCTGAGGAAAAGAGAAGAACAAAGGGAATACCAAAACAAAACAGACTGCAAGATGGATTATTTTTCCTCCAGAAGTACTTCTGTACCTCCTGAAAAATTCTGTTGTTCAGTAGGACAGAAAAAGAACAAGACCCATAATACTACACAGACATGGAATATGATTCCTTTGATGGAAAAAAGTAGTCTTTCAGTTATATTGATTCAAAGTGTGTAAGAATTCTTTCCCCCACCCCCTCTAGTATCATTATTAGAAGCCATTATGCTAAATTGCACCACATCATTTTAAGAAAAAAATATACCAAAGACCATTTAGCAGCTCCAGCCAGAACAGTGTCAACTAATTCACTTTTCATAGTTCCCTTTCCAAAAAAAAGGAAAAATAAATATTCAGATAAAAGGTATTATTTTAAATACTGTGAATTCAGATTACTCTTGCCAGGTCTTTCAGACTTTTGTTTGTTTGGACAAATTATTAAATCTGTAGCCATTTGTAGCAAGAAATTAACACCTTTGAACAAAAAAACAATTTGGAACAGTGCCATTTAAGAGGTGCTACTGTGCTGTTTTACCTATAGCTAGACATAGTTTTCATTCCCTAATAATGTTTGCAAGACAAAGTGCTTTCCACCTGTGCTCATTAAAACAGAAGATAAATTTGTATTTTCTTGATGTTAAAAATTTTCCTAGAAACATGATTGCATAAAGCAATTACATTATTATGAGATTATTTTATTACTCATTTTCTCTGTTGCAATTTCAACAGGGGACAACACGATGAGTTAATGTTGTGTTCTCTCACTTTATTACTTTCATGATCAAGTTGCACTGGGGAGGAATTTAGTTTCATCGCATCTAAAAAACTGCTCATATCAGCATGCACATTTCAACTGTTTACACATCCTCTTCTACCCTTAGTTATCTCAAATTTAGCAGATTTCCCCCTTTCAGATCAATGTAATGCATACTTGTGCCAGAATAAAGTTTAGATGGGATTCAAACAGCAAAAAGTGATTAAAAGGTGGGCTGATGTCTATAACTACAACTGTATTCCGCTCCTACAGAACCACAAATGAAGTCTCAAGAAAGTGGGATATAACAATTACTCTTCTACTGCTACTGTCTCAAGAGGAAGCACTCTGTAATAGTCCAGCAAAAGAACTACAGTGCACCAGAATAAACAGTGTTCCCTGTATATCACCACAATTTTAGGTATCTAAGTGTTTTACTTGCAGGAACAAGGAGCCTTTTTACACCTGAAGGCCAAACAGAATATGTGAGGACTGTGAGTGGGCCATGCATTAAATATACACCTACATGTTATCCAAGAACATACAAAAAATACATAGCTCCAGATTACATACAATTAAGTAACTGAAGGTCTCTGCATTTCCCTGCTCTGCAGCAGGGCAACACTTCTAATCTGACAAGTGCCAAAATGAAACTTAGGGACTTGGCAACTCAAGGCAAAAAATCATTTTATTTGAGCACAGCGCTGCAGCCAAGCCCTAAAATGACACAAGGGGCTTGAACTGTCATGTGTTTTGACTCCTTATCAATACTCAGTTCATTATAGCCTCATGGCTTCTCCATGCAATGGCTTCATCATGATGAAGATAAACACAGATCGTTAACTTGTCCAAGTTTGGTTTTGATTTGTTTGTTTTGTTGAGGTTTTTTTAACAAATCTTCTTCTCCAGTTACCTCTTGAGTTGAAAAAAAAAAAAAACAAAAAAACCAACAAACAAAGCAAATGAAGGAACTGTGGATGAGGGGATCTAGCATACCCTCAGTAAGTTCACAGATGACACTAAGTTGGGTGGGAGATTCCTACTCTCTCTGCTGGAGAGTAGGAAGGCTTTGCACAGAGATCTGGACAGGCCGGATCGATGGGCCAAGGCCAAGAGTATGAGGTTCAAAAAGTAAAAGTGCCAAGTGCTGCATTTGGGTCACAACAACCCCAGGCAGCACTACAGGCTGGGGCAGAGTGGCTGGAAAGCTGCCTGGTGGAAAAGGACCTGGGGGTGCTGGTCAGCAGTGGCTGAACATGAGCCAGCAGTGCCCAGGTGGCCAAGAAGGCCAATGGCATCCTGGCCTGTATGAGCAATAGTGTGGCCAGCAGGAGCAGGCAGAGATTGTCCCCTGGACTCAGCACTGGTGAGGCCACATCTCAAATCCTGTGTCCAGGTTTGGGCCCCTCACTGCAAGAGACATTGAGGGGCTGGAGCGTGTCCAGNGCCAGGAGAAGAGCAGGCTCAGGGAGGACCTTTATAACTCTCTACAACTGCCTGAAATGAGGGTGTAGCCAGGTAGGGGTCAGCCTCTTCTTCCAGGCAGCCAGCAATAGAAGAGGAAATGGTCTCAAGCAGTGCCAGGCGAGGTTCAAGCTGGACAACAATATGATTTTTTTCACAGAAAGAGCTGTTAAGCATTGCAACAATCTGCTCATGGAGGTGGTGGAGTCATCATCTCTGGAGGAGTTCAAGAAACAACTGGACGTGGCATTTAGTGCCACAGTCTCCTTGACAAGGTGGCAATCAGTCAAAAGTTGAACTTGATGACCTCAGAGGTCTTTCCCAACCTAAATGACTCCTCGGTTCTCTGATTCAAAGGTGCAAAATGCTAAATAAGACTCAAAATAAAAACAATAATAAAACCCCCTAAGATTGTATGACACCAGCACTTCTGTACTTCTCTCAAGTGTGGACTACTGATTACAATTATTCTCAATATGGCATATCTGAACAAAGCTTCTAAAAGGTCGTGTACTTTGGACTCAGTACAATGGATCTAAAGTAAGCATAAATTAATATGCCAATTTCCTCCCTCATAACCATGAATAAAACTAGAGATCTTAGAAAATAGTCACCATATTTATTTACTAAAAGCCTCAGATTTACAGCAAATGATTATTGAGTACTAAAGACTACATAGTTTTGTGAATCAAATGAAGTATTAGAGATCAAAAGCATGGCCTTACAAATAATTTACCAATTTATTTTTCCTGGTCAGCTCTATGTTTTATGGTTTTGGTCTTCCTGGTGAAGCAAAGATATAAAAATAAATTCATTCTGGCAGTTAATTAAAATATCTTTTGACATTAATTTGAAATTAAATGTTTGCTTATTCCAGAATAAGAAAATATGTTTTGGTTAAACCTTCCAATGAAATTAAGTGTTACTTCAGGATAAAAATTTCATGTGCTTCACTTCAAAAGCATTAATATAACTTGCTTAATTCTAATTTTTTCCTCCTTAACTATTTTGAAGACGTTACTATGATGGATTAAGTAAGAACTGGCATGTCATTTCATATACACACTTCTTAGAAAAAAAAAAAAAAAGAAAACAAACGAGGCAATGTATTTTGCTTGGGAAAAAACCCAAACAAAACACCTTTATTTAGGATACGTGGACACACTTCCAAAGTGTGTGCTGTCTTGTACAACTTATGCAATGCCTTCATCCCTCAGGCTTCTTCAAAATAAGCCTCTCATCTATTTACATTGCAAACTGTTTGGAGCATAAACATCTGAGCTAAAATTATTCTAGTAACTATATATTTTCTAATACAACAAAGTCACTGGGACCTCTATATAGTCGAGTCAGAATTAATAACAACTTTGTACTAATCAAATGATAAACTCTTAAAATTGAAGGGACAGGGAAGAGAAAAAAGCTTCCAAAATTCACCTTCAGAATAAATGTATGAATGCAACTCAATTTCCCACAGGCATTTTGGACTGATATTATTCAAAAACTTTCAAACTAGCCACATATTTTCAATTATTTAAAGAAGAAATGTCTAAAGGTCCAGCATTTTTTTCCAAGAGGCATATGGTGGGTTTGATTTTGTACCACAACCAATCTGAATTCAGACATAAGGCAGAGTGGGAGCTGCAGGGAGCCATCTCACAGGCCCACAAGTACTCAGTTTAGTACAAATTAAACATGCAGAAAAAAACCTTTGACATCCAAAACCTACCTACGGTTCCTGCTAGGTTTTATGTTGTGGGAAATCAAATGCCACAGACCTCCACAATACACTACATGCATTCTGCTTCAGGTTTGCCCTGCGTACAACCTATTCTTATATCAGCAATTTTCAAAGCAGGAACATCTGTGTTTGTTTTCCAAAAGCAAGAAAGCTTCTGCAGGGAAATTTAGCATCAGACTTCTCCACTTAGCTTCAATATTCCACATCATACACTGATGTCAAAATTGTTGTACCAGTGCCCCATTAGATATGCAAATGGTAACATTTTGCAGCTATTGAAAAATAAAGTTCAAAAATCTTTTTTGTGTTTTCGTTTTTACCTCTTCAGAAGTGAACAGGACTAGTCTTGGCAGACCTGAAAGCCCTTTTTCCTTTATGTCAGGCCAAAATTTGTATCTTGCTAAGTTCATAGCATACATGTTAGAAACAGAGCCACCTGCAAGAGACATTCAAATATTGTATTAGCCACAGTACGAGTACCATTCGTGAATCTGAGTGTTCGACCTGCTAGGGGAAAAATAAACCACACAGGTAGCCTAGTGATGCATCCATCACAGTTTTTGTCGTCCCCCAAAGGCTACACACATAAAATGAACTTGGGCTCTGCAGCAGGCATGGAAACAGAGCCTGTTTGAATGCTCTGTGCAGATATTTCCTGAGGAATAAGAGCTGTGCCCAAGCAGTCCTTCCCAACAGGGAACACCCTGCCCCAGAGCCTTCCCCTCGACACTGAAGCAGTGCAAGCTCAGCTGCCTGCACCCAGCACAGCTGTGGCTGCACCGGACAGAGCCACGGAGATCTCGTGGGCAACCAGGCCTCAGAGAACCATGGGGAGAAAAAGGTCATTATGAAAAACAAACAAAACCACACACACACACACACA
>VZRZ01000466.1:1223892-1380066 GCA_013398175.1 Climacteris rufus
TCTCACCACAGGCTTTGAAGATGTATCAGTTCCGATGCTGCGGGAACCTCCTCCTCCATTGCTTCTCTTCTTTGGCAGACTGGCATCATTTGCTGGCTTTCATATCTGATGTTTCAGTTGTTTTTCCTAGTTATTTGCTGTACTCCTTCTCCCCTGCCTAATCTACTAACTACATGACTACAGGGTTACATGGCGTGCGCATGCGTACTACAGAGATTGCTTCTTAAATGTACTGTCGCAGAGGCGTTTCTGTCCTTCCTAATTGGCCCAACTGTGGAAAACAGCACATCAATCTCCCAGGAGCCATCAGAGATAGGCCCTGACTGGACAGCTGTGGGAGCTTCTGGAAGCTCCTTACAGGAGCCATCTTTTGGCCCCTACCACACCCAAAAAGCTAGACCCCCCGAACTTCTCAAACCACGACAGTGAGCTATCTTTAAACTAGCAAGCTTAGATATAACAGCTAAAGAAGTAGCAAAAGTAACACAGTGCTCAGGACAAGTTGCAGACTCTTCCTCGAGGCTGGATATTTGGCCCATGGCCCACTTGGAATGACAGGTTGCTGCAGCTGGAGTGCTGCCTTACACAGGAAGGTAGCAAATGATCATATGTGCTGGCTGAACAGATCAAAGATCAGTCCTTAGTTTATCTTAGAAGTTACGAGATAAAATCCTTATGTGAATATTACAAAAGTTGTAGATGCAATTAGTACATAGACACAGTTTCACTCTTCAGTCAGCTACATCAACAAGATTCTCCCACAACGTCTCCTTTCCTAATTTTTTTTATAGATACTGTTGAATCAGGTTTCGCTAGATATTCTCGAGACAATAAACTCTAAAGGGCACAAGAGTAGAGGTGATGAAGCAGAGAATGGGCAAACTCTCCACTGTGACATTTCGCAGTGTCAAGAATCTTCAGAATACCCTATAGACCTAGTTTCTCGCATAAAGTAACCTACATGTTTGTTCCCCACCTAAAACAAACTATGCTTTGTCCAAAAAAATAAAAATGGGGAAATTTTGATCAGGCGAAGTACATGCCACCCTGAAATACCTCTCCAGCAAAAAGCTGTAATTTTCACATTAGCAACCCATAAAAGGCATGAATATTTTTTCTGGAACCAAGATTTATGTCCTTTGTAACACACAGCCCCCCGCTCATTTCTTGAGTCCAAGAAATGCACTCAAACAAGTGTAGCACTCCCTCCAATCCAGCTCCTTGTGAGGCACCAGTTGGAAGCAGATACAGATACCACAGCATGTAAGTGAAACACATCTCCATCGTCTTCCAGAGCATGTAACCGTGCTAAGGAGGGCTACAGTTCAGCTTCCCATCTCTGTAAACTTCAGGAAAGAATTCAGTTTAGATCAATGCAAGACAGATTTTACATTAATTCTTTCCTGTTGCAAAACAAGAGTCACAGACCACATAACATTTAAAAAGTATGCAAAGCAGCAGGTGATTTCAGAACCACACTGAGCAATGTTATTTAGCAAAAAACTAGCCTGTGGGTTCTGCAAATGATATTACTCCCTACGCTCACTTCCATGGAAAATGTAGAATTCTGTATACAAACAATGCACACCAAGCAGCATGAAACTGCATTTGAGGACCAGAAAAAAGCCTCTTTGAGCCATCTTCAGACCTGATTTGACCTCGGATAATTTCACTGCAATAAGTGTGATTTCTTCTATTTGTGTGCACCTGTTATGGATAAAGAAGTCTGAAGTAAAATGAAATTGCTGCATGCAGGGATTATAACAGTTGATGTCATGGCTGGGTTACAAGGACTAGGAACAGACGAGAAGCAAACAGCTGTCACCATCTCAAACCCAGAACAAAGTATTGTTTTAATGGTAATATGCTTTAGATAATGTAAATACTGCATGTAGATCACAGAGTTCCAGTTAAGTGGCTTACTGCTTTTCATTCTTCCAGGAGAAATGGAGCAGCAATAGGGAAAGGACTAACTTCAGCACAGTATGAGCTACAGGAAACCAGAAGGCACTCTTGGACTATGTCTGCTGTCTCAAGGTAGCACAGACAGAAATCAAGTGTATTAATGGCCCTTTTTGTCTGGGTATACACTTTGTTAAAAAGCAGAGGTATGCTAAGCATTGTGATTGTGGTAACTAGAAGTGGTTTGAATATCTAGGTGTCCGTGCAGAGGGTGAAGGGACCAGTTACTCCCACTGGACACACATTCAACTGCAATTCAAGCCTGTCCTGATGCATTTGTTTTCCATGTAGCTTTCACAACACTGAGCTGTATCATTGCCTGAAAACAGGCAGCATCTGTGACAAGCTGACCTTGCAAATTCAAGCCTAAGACCAAGAAAGAGATGACTGGAAGCTGGACACTGTAGAGTGCATATCAGTAATGTTTACAAATTGTTGGATTTTTTTTTTTTTTTTTTTTGGTAGTTATTACTCCAGCAGCTCTTTTCTAGCAAGGAAAAAGGTTAATTTATGACAAAGCATCTTTTCTGAGATCAAAGGAGATAAACAAGAAATAAAAGCACCTCTCAGGCTAAGAATTACGCTAAGCAGCTCACTACTCTTAGCATTCTCAGCTCTTACATAACTTTAAAAGTCCTCTTTGTTAGGTTAAAGAAAACAGCTTGCATGCAGCCAGTATAGGGTGCAGGAAGGTCAAAGCAGCACCAATACATTGCTGAAAGTTATCTACTCCTGAGAGGGCAAGAGTGTGAACTCCCACCTCCTGCATCCAGAATAGTGCCCTGCACATGGTGTACATTTCACACCTGGAGCTTGGGAATGAGCCAGTGATTTCAAATTATGGCAGGGCAAAAAAGAAGTGGAAGTCCCAGCCACTAACTAGGAGAAAAGCTAATTCTCGCTTCTGAAGCACTATAATCCCTCTTTCTGCTTCTTAAGGACTCAGAAGACCACTTCCTCCAAAGAAAACACTATGAAAAGTGCCAGATGTTTCTGCTGATAGAGCTGAGGCAAACCTAGGATAGGTTTACCTGAGGAAGGTGCTGTTATAAGATGTGGCAGTTAAGGAGTATCGCCCAACCTTAATCCTGGAGTATATCCTTCTAACATGGATATCTACAGACCTTTTGTAATATGATCATCATATAAATAAAAAAAGAAACTGGAATTTCTAGGTAGCAATGACAGTGTGCAAACATGAGAGAATAGAAGAACTTTGCATAAAAGGTTGTTTTGACTGTTTCCAGCTACATTTTCACTTTAGCGAGACACTCAGAGCCGAAAGGATGAACTGGAGCCTGTGCACTGCTGTTTCTTTCATCATCAAATGCTCTGGAAGCACCATTAGATATTAGGATTGTGTGAATTGGTCTCTTGAAAACAGCAATTCACACAGTGTTTTTGAGAAATTTTAGGAAGAAAAATAGAGAAAAACTTAGTCAGCTGAAAACCAACAGTTGCAACTTGAGGGAAATCCTCGATCTTTCAGTTATATAGACACTGTCAGGAGATGTGCTGTTACTGGGCTGCTCAGGCAGGAAGGATGAGTCATTTTTCCCAGTAATATTTTTTTTTTAATTTAATCATTTAGAACTGATTTTCTCCTGAGACATCCTCCATTCAAACTTTATTGGCATTCTTTGCCAAGAAATCTTTTCTCTTGGGGCCTCTCTGGATTTCACAGGTAAAGAAATGCCAGCTGTGATCACTCACTCAACCACTTGTATTAAAAATAGTAGAGAACACTGCATAGTCTTCTGTATTTGAGAACATGGAAGAATACAAAGACTTACTCTACAAGCACATCAGAAAGAATGGAGCCAAGTGAGCCACAAAACACAAGGCTTGTCAGCAGTGCAATGGAAAGAAAGTAAAATGAACTTCCACCTTGTTTTAGAAAAGATGCCAGTAACATTTTACAAATCAAGTGAACTATAGGGAATATATGACAAGTATATAAACCTAAGATGTAGGAATATACATACTGTTAAGAATTAAATGAAAAGAAAATGCATGATTTTAACATATTCTTTTAGTACCTACTCACATAAAGCAGTACAGAGTAGTTTATAACACATTTAGAGATGAAGATGTCATTAAATTATACACTTCACAACCACCAGTAGTACATTAAATCCAGTTACATTCCCTTCTGAATCATAACCATCCTCCAACATTTAATGTCAAGAGAAACTTAAAACCGAAATATGTAATTTTATATTGTGTGTGTTGCATTCTGCACATAAGCAACCCATTCTGAAAGGTTTGTTTAGGTACACTTCTGGTATCAGTGCAGCAGTTCAGACACAGAAAAACCAGCAAAACCACTGAAACAAACTCTCTTACCACTGGTATTTAAAAGTGTTAAATCACTAGCTCAAATCAGCACATTGCCTTTTAAAATAGAGCTACTTGTATTGACATAGATAATTCTTCTTAATCGTGTAGCTATTTGATTTTTCTTCAGAGGTCAATCCCTATAGTTTAGAACTTCTCAATAAATAGTATGGCCCCTAATATAAATTGACTTACTGTAGCAAAATTAGGTAGTTCAGATTACTTCCAGTTTTACAAGATGACTCTTTAAGGCCATTTGCTTTTTACTACAGTGTTTGGCAATCAAAAGACAACACTGCTGCTATATTTGACCCCTCCCCATAAATGTATGAATGTATTCTTTAATCCTAGTCACTTGTAACTCGGTTCATTTACAGTGGCAGAGTGACAATAAAGGCTTTTGTTCCATTCTGGATGCCTTGGTTTCTTTAAAGATGTCAAACAAATTCCTGAGTATTCTTAGTATTAGAATGGATGTAATAACTGCGCCATTAGTTTTCAAGAAAAACTTCTGTTGACAGAAAATGGGACCTTTTGCTTGACAATTCCTTGAGCATCTTGCACACTTGCTCTCATCTTCTCTGAGGCTAATTTTAAGAACTGGAGTAGTAAAGGAAATATCCCAAAGAGTACTCTTTTTTTCTTTCCAAAGCGTATATAAGTTTGTTGGAAGAAATACCTAAACGTCTGACCCAGTTGAGAATCATTAGAAAAATCCAGTGGTCTTAATTTTGTTACTCTAAGGCTTTTTTCAGTATTCTAATTCTCACAACAATAAAAATCAGACACTAATTAGTTTCATAATTAGGCAAGCTATCCAAAAAATGGAGAGAGTTAATTAGTATTTCTCCCTTAACAGTCCAAGAAAAAAAATTATTCAATAAAATGTTACAGCAAAACGGTAAATAACAGGACTGCATTCAGGGATTTCCAGATTCTAGTCAGCACTAAAAGGAATAGGGAACTTTTGGTATATTAAGGCATTATAAATCCAGT
This sequence comes from Climacteris rufus, assembly GCA_013398175.1. NCBI lineage: Eukaryota > Metazoa > Chordata > Aves > Passeriformes > Climacteridae > Climacteris > Climacteris rufus. The sequence continues at coordinate 1,229,188 of VZRZ01000466.1, forward strand.
CTTTCCCACCTATTGGAAACTATGCATGAGACTTTACAAAGGTTTGCAACTCAGAGATGAGTTTGTCTGTTTGGGGTCTACCTGATGATTTGTGTGCTGCAGTGCCATTTTCTGCCCAAGGACAACATAGCTACAAATGCCTCTTTCACAGTCTCCTTTTCTCGGAGTCCTGCTCCAGAGTGTTATGTACAACCTCTCGGTGTAAAGAATGTCCTGAAGCTTTCACTTGATTTCTCATTTACCATGTCTACACATCTGCTTTCTTCTGTTTTGTTTTAAGGCTAGAAGCATATGGCCCTTCGTGGTCTTGAAACCCCATAGGGCAATTTTAACAGACATTGTGTATGATAGAGACTCTAAAAGTTAACCTAGTTTGACAGCAGTCCCACCTGAAGGAGCTTAATTTATGAAAAATATATGGGAAAGGACAGATTTTCCATCTGGTCTGTGCTACTGTAGACAACAACAGAGAAATATAAGAAAGACGTGTAAAGTGACAACATAGGAAAACAAGCCTACAAGACTCTTGTGCAAGTCTCTAATGAGCTCTTTCTCCTTCACCCTGCATAAAGGTCTAACAGAAAAACAAACATACATTAAAAAAATAGAGTTAGCTTATTTTCAGACTACTTTTTTTTACAAGATTTGACACAGTCTCTCTAACAGTAGCTTACTGGTCAACATAAGGTACATCTGAAAGTCTGTGTCCAGTTTCTGGTGTGTCTCACTATCACTATATCCAGATGCATCAATATTAGCAGAGAATCTAATTAGCTGTCTCAGAAGATAAAGGCCAGTAAAAAAAAATGGAATGGACATGAAGGACAAACAGCTGTCCAAATCATGATGCATCTTGCTCAGGCACCAAGGGCTATGCTGGTCCCCAGGCTTGAAGCCAAAAATCCTTCCAAAGTATATTGGAAGGGAAGGCTTGGAAGATTTTGGTCTCTATCAATATCATGATGGATTGTTTATTTTGTAGGACATTCTACACTTCTTTAGAGGACAAATTCTCCTTATACTTTAGAGTCTGAACACAATGGTCCCAACCTCTTCTGCTTTTTACCTGTGCTGTGGTGTGCTTTTGTGTTTCTGCCTTTTGTATTATGGCCTTTTGTGTTATTACAAGTTTGGAGGAAGTTCTGTGGCTCCTGGGATACACACAGAGTAGCATTTCTGTGGACTTACCTGGATTAAACATTTATCACACGACTGCCTGCTACTGCAAAGGACTAAATTTGATGGCTGAGGTACTTCCTTCAAGATTCCTCTTCCATCAAGTTACAGTTTATGCATTAGCTAACATAATGGACAGCTCAAAGGGAGCGTGCTCCAAATCTGCCCTGCCCAGGCAGCAAAAAAAAAGGTAGACAGTCTCCAGAGCCATCAACACAATATAAGCTCAATACTGCTGTTCAAATAAACAGCAAAAGCAGAGATTTCTCAGTCTGACTGCAGCTGCTGCTGCTTCCACCATCTCCTTTCTTACCCCAGGGAATCAAACTTTGCACTGCAGATATTTCTACAATATGTCCTCCTGCCCAGCTGCCTGATATATTAACACCAGGTTCAAAACAACACAGACTTTTCGTCTACCTTGTTCTTTAGGTGATTGCAATCCTTGGTCTGCAGATTTTAATCCTTTCCCTCATGAAATTTGCCATCTTATTTTAGACATTTTTTCACCTCAAGCTGTCATTGTCACACACGCAGTTCCAGAGCCAATAGTAATGAGCAGTGCTGAGGACAAATTTCATAATCAATGTGTTACCTAGATTCTGCCCTGAGCTTGTTTAGGAATTGCAAGGAGAAATGCTGTCCCCGTATGAGTCAAGAAAATGAATTACTACTAACTCTAACGGAGTCAGATTTTTCAGCCTCAGTTACTGAAGCTCCAGGTAAAGCACTTTATACTGAAAGCTCCCCCTATAGCTGCTGCCAGAGGACCTGAATCAATTAGCAAGGTATTAGTAGGAAAATATGAAGGCAAAATTAGATCTACATTCATACACACCCTCCTTTATCCATTCTCTTTCTCCAAACCATCAATACACCTGACCCACTTTCTAACTCCCTGTTGTTGCAGATGTTGCTGATGCAAAACCTGTTTCAGCTTATTGGGAAGATACATTCATCAGAGAAATAATGCAGTGCAGCAGTGTCTTCTTTTGTCAGGAGCAGCTGGAATTATTGCTTACTTGTTGTCACCCCAAGGCATTCATAATTAGGAGCAGAAGATGTGTGTGCCAAGATAAGCTGTAAAAGACACATTTTATGCCAAAAGCAGGTTGGGAATGTCTTTGTAAGTATGGCAAATGGTTCCATTTATACCTTAATGAAGGCAATTTTCTTGGATTTCATTTTTACCATTTGCATAGAAGAATTTGATCTGTTGCAGTAAAGATTCAAGTAGCATGCATCTATGATGGCACAGTACCAAAACCCGTTATTTCTGACTGCAACAAATTCAAAATTCCATGATAAACAAAAAAGTCTCCACAACTGCTTACCTATCTGAGTATTTCAATATTAATCTACTTTTCAAGGATTTAACTTGACAATGAAAGAGTATTAGTTTTACCAAGAACATGATTTTCAATTAATTTAAAGCTAATTTAAGCATGAGGGGTGTTCGTTTCAGCCCTGCTCAAAAAGTTTGAAGCAAAATCCCATGATCTTCCAATGCACCTGATAGTGTGCAGTACCAAAGAATATGTGTCAGTAAAATGACAGACTGTGAAAGGGAATAGCAGAGGCTTGGGTACATGTTTCTTTTTTGCCAGGTTTCCTACTGCAGCAGTAACTGCTGGCAGAGTAGCAATCAGCGAGGAGACTGTAAGAGCTGAAACCTGTGCAGCTGTTTTCTTTGCAGCTGACTTCGCCTTAACTGCAAACCCAGAGTTCTAGCAGCCTCACCACATGGGTGATAGACTGTTATCCCTGTCACATTCCCTTGCTTGGCCACAGTCTGAGTTGAGGTGTCCGTGACAAAAGGCTGCATCCAGCTCAGCTTCACCAGCAGGACTGTGCTCAGCAGTTTCCCAGTGGGAAACCCTCCTGTCCACTTCTCTCCTCAGGGACAGGCTGAATAAACCAATTCATCAATCTCTGAATAAGCCTGTCAGAAGCCTCCCCCTTGTCAGAAGGAATTTTTTACTACTTACTACTAAACAAGTCCTGCCAAAGCCCCGTGCAGGACTATGCCCATGCATTTCACAGTGCCAGCCATTCCTGTGAGCAACTCAGCTGGGAGGAAAAAGTGTTACAAAAGTCTTCAGTATGGCATATTGTCGACCACTGACTACCAGCCCTTTTAATCCAAACCTCACTTCAGTTGACTCTTTTGCCACTGGTCATAGCCAGGGCCTGTTCTGCAGTGTGGCTTCATGGAGGGCTCTGCAGAACACTGGGTGAGCATCTCTGCATCATCTGCATGTGTGAGTGCAGACCCAGAGGCCTATGGATTGAGTTTCATATACTTAATACAGAAACATCACCCTTAACCTCCAGTGCCTCTATACAGTACTCAGGTAAGTCCCTCTGCCAAGATCAAGTTGCAGGGGCCAGAGACAATCACACACAACATGATGCCATAATAAGCCTTTCTCTCATAGCTCTTCCTTGATAAATAAAACTTACCTTGAAATAATTAAACAAAAAAAAAAAACCCTACATATTTCAAAGATATTATCAATTTCATTCTTTATCAGAAAACCTTTTGACTGGAATTTTCCAGAAAAAAACTATGACCTGGGATTCCCAGATGCCTTTGTATTTTAACCCAACTGAGCAGATGTTCATTATCGTTCTAAAAGCAGAAAAATAAGTTAACAGTCACAACACAGAGGAAAAGAACACTGATACATTTTGACACTTATGACTTGCAGATCAGAGACCTATGAAAACACTACTGTCCTGTCAAGATTTAAAAAATGAACTGGATGAAAATCACCTGCAGAATGCTGATGAGGCCTCTGCTTCTCTGTCCATCCCTGACGTGCCATGTGCTGAACTTCTGCTTCTTCCCCCTGCAACTGAAAGTCAAAGAGTGAAAGGTCTGACATTCGCTGCTGGGCTGCACTGACCATTAAACAAATAATTGAGGTGACAGGAGATGTATTTGTCAGGTCATCTTATAACTGAGATGAAAACCATGCATTTTTAGGGGTAAAAGGCAAGCATGTACTGAAGCACAGGATTATGGCTACATGATCAGAATTGTACAGGACAGAGTACCTCGAGACAAAAGCCTGAAAGGACTCGGCTCAGAGTAGCAATGTGCAAATGCAGAGTTTCCATGGGAATAAACTACTTTGGTCCCAAAAAGAAGCTACTTGGAATTCAAACTGGGGCAACACTTCTAAGGCAAAAGCACCGTGTGGTCATAATTTTTTCTCCCTTGAAGCAAGAAAGGTTTTTCAATCTTACCCCACTTACACATGCATAATCATAGAATATAAAATCATTTCAAAGACAATGGTGTAAGTGGAGTAAGTATTCACACTTTCACAAAGTTTCCTTACTATTGCTGGAAATTGTTAGCCATGCATAGCAAAGGTTTTTTTCCTTGCTGGTTAGCCTTGTTGCTAATTGTCATAATTCTGATTTACCATCACAGTGACCATCATCACAATGTGTTACAATGGAACATAAAACACTCAAGAAGTTCAATCTCAATAACTACATACTGTAAAATATATACAGAAGGAATTCTTTACTTTTGAGGGTGGAGAGGCACTGGAATAGGTTGCTGGGAGATGTTGTGGATGCCCCACCCCTGAAGGTGTTCAAGGCCAGGTTGGATGGGGCATTAAGCAACCTGGTCTAGTGGGAGGTGTCGCTGCCCACAGTAGGGGGGTTGGAACTATGTGTTTTTCATGGTCCCTTCCAACCCAAGCCATTCTATGATTCTATGAAATAGGCAGGCTGTGTACTGCCCTGAGCTCTGGACTGTGATCATCGATGCCATTTATGTGTTAGTGTGCTCCCAGCCAAGTTCTCATCTATCCTGACTCCCAGTCTCCCACAACCTACCTGGGCTCAGCTTTGGGATGGAACAGTATTGCCATGTTCTTACTAATCCATTTGGGCTCAGTCATCATGTTTGAGGATGGAAAGAAAATTTATCCATGTGAACATGAGCTAAGCAGACACTAACTTTTCCTAAGGGCAGGGAACACTTCCTGGCTCATTTTATCTAGCTTTAGAGACACTGCCCCTACACAATAGGCAGTAGAGGCCCACCTTAAGGCCAAATTGCCCTACTAATTAGCACCTGGAAAGCCCACTGCATTGGTTGGTGTTGAATCCATTGACAGTCAGAGAGGGAAGCCGACCTTGGATGCGTCTTTGTACTTATCTACCAGAGGAAGGGCTCTGATCTCACTCAGAGCTCAGCAAGTCTCCTCAGTGAGACTGAAGCCATTTTAATCATTGACATGTGGTCAAGAGGGGCTATTTTTAAAAAAAGTTCTCTGAAATGGAATAGGTATATATTTAGGTGCAATAAAACTAGAACATTTTTCCAACAATAGAAGTCATTTGACACTGCTCAGAAAATCTGTAAAACTTTCACTGGAAAAGTTCAGATCATCATAGTTTAGATTACCAAATCACTGGATTTGTTGGGTTTTTTTTTTCAGGAGGAAGAGACATAAAACTAACTGTTGTATTTTGGAAGCTTTAATGATCTCATGTGAATTTTTTCCACAACGTTTACTCGAACAAGGACAATTTCAGCTCCAGCAGTCTATGCCCAAGTGCAAGAGATGTGAATATATAGTGGTTTTAAAAACAAAAATAAGACAGTATCTCACCATCTTGTCTTGATTCCTCTTTAGGATATGTTCTCCATATGGATATTTTCATAATGTTACAACTGAATCAAGGACCTGAAGTGGGCAAAGTTCCATGAGACATTAAACTGAGGCCAAGAGAAAAAGGAAGATACTGAGATGGGTATTTGAGGAAGGAAAACGGAAAAAGAATCAAAATTTCTGAGAGATCCTATTCCTTGCCATATCAGTGACCTGTGCAGATCACAACTAGGTCAGAGTCCCTGCAAAACTGGAGGACAAAAGATGGGAAAATCACAGATTTCTCACAGACAGCTGAGTTGAAGGCAAGTCTCAGGAAAGAAGAACATACCCCTACAAACGCTAAAGGCCAAAATAATAAAGCAGAGGGCCAGCTTCGGGTCTCTCTGCCAAGAATCTAAAAGAGCAAATTCCAAGTCCCAGAAATATTATACAGAGATACCAGAGATTAAACGGAGATACCAGTTCAGAGCATATAAGGACATTGGGTATGTGCACACAGATGGAGGGGCCAAGACCATGAAGTTCAGAATCAGATTCCCAGAATTCAGTGTTTAGGGTATCAGTGCTCAAGTATAATAGAAAAGAGACATGGTCATGAATCAAAGAGCATGGATTTAATTTCTGGCAGCTAACTGCAGGAACTCAGGGCCTCAGTGCTACAGCCTCTGGACCTGAAAAAGAAATATTTTTTGGACTTTCGTATGTCAGAAAAGTGTGTACAAAATCAAATTTTAAGATGGAAATATAAACTGTATTCTCTACAACATAGATAATTAACAGGAGTTTGCACAAAGGAGACTGGTAATATTCTCAAAATCTTTGATTTATGCAGGCAGGGCACTTGTTTTCTGTGCATTGTGCCTTTAGACTCCTAGCATAGCAAACATTTTAGATCACAGTCACTTCTGGTTATTAAGGAAGGTATTCACGTAGGCGTCATTGAAGAGGAATAGTTTGTTTTTATTTAGTTTTTTTGCAGTCTTTGCAAGCTGCTTCTTTCCCAATATTAAAATCCCAGTGCCTTCAGTGTGTGACAGAGCAGTGGGTCTGGTAAGCCTGTGACAGGGAAGGATCCTGGCACGAGGCTCCTGCTGAAGAAGTTCTCAAAGTCTCTTTTGAATAGTGGATCTCTTGAGAGAGCATATCTTTGCTCCATGGTAGCCTTGCCTCTGTACCAACCCATGCCCCAGGTGCCACAGCAGGCCCAGTGCAGGTCACATTGGTCATGCACATCCTGCATCACCAGGTTCCACAAAGCAGGAGAAAGGGTTTCACACAGTGGATGGCTAAGGCAAAGGACAGTCAGGTGAGAAAAATGAGATGTGGTGCCATGGCAGGAGCAGCCAGGAGCCTTTGAGCAATGTGATATTTGACAGGTCTGTGATTTCCTTAATCTAAAATAAAAAGACCATGTTATCCTTTTAGAAGGAAAAAAGCTTGAGGCCCCTAATCCTGGTGACAATCATCCTAATAACATTCTAAAAATAATCCTAATAACAACCCACAATAAGTGAAAGGTCAAAGAAGGATTGCTGCTAGGTTTAGCTAAGAAAACTCACTTACGGTTTTAATTAATGATATCCAACGGGCTTAAAAACTGTTCTTCGGGATTTCTTGAGCATGTGTCACAACACAGTCACTGAGACTCCCCATCCTAAACTGCAGAGAAGGAATTTGTGATAGTGACTGAAGAGCTAAAAGCACAAACACCAACATAATGAGTCTGCCTGAGCTGCCTAAACTTGATTGTACCCCTCATGTATTTTCAGCTATGAATTCTGTGGGGGCTAGTTCTCAGTTTCTCAGACCACTTGCCAAGCAGGAGATACTCTCAATGAAGCATATAAAGAGGGGAAACCAGGACAAGAGGTTTCCTTGACGGAAAACATCTGATCAGATTACTCCAGTATCAAAAGCATTATACAAACAGATCTTTCCGTATTCATCTTGTCAATAATTTACAATTAAATTAGCATATACTTAAAATCTCCTACACACAGAGGGACTGGAAAACTTCCATGAAGCATTGCACAATCAAGAGGATGAGTGGATGTTAGATGCAAGAGACCAGGGATCAAAAGCAGGAGCTGCAGCCAGTACAGACAGAAGAGTCTAATAAGCAACTCACATTGACATTGACTGAAGCTTCAGCTCGCAGCAGAGAGCAGCGTGAAGCCACCATTGAATGGAACTTGCTTTCTGATGTCCAACTAAGAAAGGAGACAGCTGACAGGACTGAAATGGGCTCTGTCACAGTTAAGGGACCAACTTTATTCTCCCACTGGTGCTATAAATATTCCCTCGATTTCACTGTTTTCCACCAGTAAAGGCACAGACATGTCAGGAGAGAGATACTGCTTTTTTTTTAGCAGGATGTCAAAATTGCAATCTCAGTGGCTTGCTTTTAGGGGAGCACATAAGTGCCAATCTAGGCTGGAAAATTATGTTTCTAAATGGCCTTCTTTGAAGCCCCACACTCATAAGTAGCACATCTTGACAAGCAGAAGAGAATTATGGTATTTATGGTGTAAAAACTCACGGTTGCTAGAAATATGTACACCAACATTTCTGCTTTATAGTGTATGGATAGAAAGTGAAAAATACTACACGGTGCTCAGTTACCCTTATGCACTGTGAAGTGCCCTGTGGTGTGTTCTGCTTTCTTGTGCATAGCAGGGTAACAGCTCCCCAGGCAGAGCACGGGGACGTTCGGTGCTGCCTGTGACATTCCCACCTACCTCGTACACTTGAACACGCATTGTGCTGAACCTGCTACGACTGCTCAAGATCATGGTAAAGGTCATGTAGATTTCTATAGTGACAAAGTCAAAAATAAAACTGATGTAAGAACTGTGTGAAGAAATAGAAGTCAAATGTGAATTTTTCTGGCCTGCAACAAAATGGGGGCCAATATCCAAAGCACTGAGCATGAGCTGGAGCTGTCTGAGCAAGTGCTGCAGGACTTTTCAACAACTTCACTAGATCATCAAAATTTGCATATCAAAGCATCCCCAAAAAAAAAAAAAATACTGTCTCAATGCAATCCAACGTGTTTTCAAGCACTGCACTGTTACAATCTGGAATCCTACTAATTAAGCCTTGCAGGTGAAAAAAAAAAATAATCCCCTGCAGAAATCATTCAGATTTTCTAAACTTCCTAAACTTTCCTCTAAGTAGTTTTCTTTGTGTAACTTGTACAGCTGGCACCAAACATACATTACTGTGGTTTTCTTGGCACGAGGCTGCAATGGCAGAAGGCCATGCTGTTCAAGTGAAATAGATACTAAGTACCAGATGCACAGAAGGGCTAGGGCATATACATTTCACTTCTCTCTGTATTTACCACCCTACCCTGAAGCTAAGATACGCAAAACTGCTGGCTATCTCCTTCCCCTCTTGGCATGCAAATCCTGAAGTCCCTCAAGGGGCTCAAGCGTAAATGTGAACTGTTCCCTGAGACTCTGGAGTGGTTCTGGCCATGCACACGGACACTTAACATCACTTGGCAATCAAGTGCCAAGCCCTGCTGGGTTCCACCAGTTGTTGTTCCATTTGAGGGGTGATCCAGCTGGTGGACTATCAGCATGTCTAAAGGAGGAATGTTATTCCTGCCTCTGGAAGCACAGCTAACAAATGAACTATGGCTCCCCCTTTTTTACCACAATCTAGTGGTAAATTCAGCAAATGAAAACATACGTGTACAGTCATCTTCTGCCTAATGGGACTCAACAGTCCTCTCCAAAAAACTTCTCTTACCACAAGTGCTTGCCTATTTTATGGGGCAGGAGATCTTTCCATCTCTCCGGTTCAGTCAGCTTCACTTTGCATGAAAAATTGAAGGCTCATTGGGTGAAGGAAAGTAACTTAACTCTGTCATCTAGTGGTCAGGATTCCCTCCAGGGAGTTTGCAGTCCCAGATCAACAGGAGTGATTACAAATTTTGCAATGAAAAGTTAAAATAAACAAGGAAGTCAACATGGGTGGAGGGATGATGTCCCAGGACTTTCCATGGGGGAATCGTTGAATACAAAGCATAGCCCTTAAATCTTTCATTATTAAAAAAAAAAAAAAAAGAAAAAAGAAAAAGAGGGAGTGAGGGAGTGTAAAAGAAATACCATCTCTTATCCTCAGATAAGGGCAGTTTCAGTGAGAAAGATGGCTTAAATTCCATCCATCAGAGCAGAACAAAGTGCCCCAGTGTCTCTTTGTGCTGGTTATGCCTCTGAGCTGTTGTTCTACTGTCTCATTCTTCAAGCATAAAGAACCAACACAAATCTGAGCTTAAGAAAAATGCATAGTGCAATCCAAAGGGTGGCTGAAACAAAGCAAATCTCACCCTCTTACAATATACCAATTTGTATTCTAGCACTTGTACCCAGGGACACTGGAAGCCTCTGAGCTTGGTTAGTTTGCCATCCAGCAACCATTTCACAGGTGCAAAGGACACCTGGAGAGTCACTCTACAGTTCTGTTTAGACCATCAACTTCTGCTTGTTTTCATCCACACAGAGAAATCTCTGAGTCATCAGCATCATTACTGCCTCCTTTTTGCTTACCTAGCCTCATTAAAAGGATTAGACAGATCAGCAAGGGGCAGCAATTTAACCAGTACATACTTTACAAACAAAGCTACACCAATTTCTTCCGCCTCCTCTGATATTTTTCCCACATGAAGAAACACTGTGGTCTGACTTTCCCTATGCAGGACTTCTGTCCTTGAAAAAGCAGTGTTTATCATTTGATGTCTCAAATACAACATGTCCTCATGTTTTAATTATTCCCATCAGTCTAACATTTTTATCTGTAATAAGTTTAAGATGCTTTTCATTCTGTTGTCCAAGCAATTGCCCCATACATGGCAGAGAACATTAAATGTTCCTTAAATCCTATTACAGCCAGAGGAAGATGAGTCACTAAATGGCAACTAAAATAACCATGGCATTGAAGTTGTTTTCAGTGACTGTTGCACAAAGACTATGGAAAAAGTCAGGATGAGTGACATCAGGAGTCTATTGGTCTCTTTTCAAAATAAGATAATAACAGTGGCTGAGATTAATGACTTAAAGACCACAAAGTATATATATGCTCCCACAGAAATACACTGCAAATATCTGAGGTGGAAGGAAAGCCACTTTGTAAAGCTGTCATGTAGAACAGAGCAATGTTAGGGGACAGGAGTCAAGTCTTATATAGCTGAAGGATAGATTTGGCCAGGGGATATTAAAGGTGAGGCCTGTTCTACCTCAACAATAAAACTGCTGTAGCAGTTATGGGCAACAACAACCCTTCCCTTCAGCAGGGAATTCAGTCCAATTCTCTTTCTTACAGTGCAAGGTCAGCGTTTGGTGCTGACCAGGAAGGGGGAGCACCACCTACTGCCCTGAAAAGCACTGTTCCATTTCAGGAGAAAATTATTCTCTTGCTAGTTTGCTATATGAGCAGGCACCCTGCCTGTCCTGCCAATCTACCTGTAAGCAGCTTGTAAGTCTGATGTGATGCCAGTGTTTTATAGTCAAGGATAGGAGCACAGCATTCTTTATCTATGGGTTCTGACTAAGCTGATCCTTGAAATTCTCAAGTGAGTGCTGAAGTCCTTATTCCTCTCATCTCAATGGGATCTCTGCCAGTGAGGTATCAAGGCATAAGGATGCAGTTCTCAGGGTTTCTGCTGTTCTAAGCTGCATCTTAACATTCTACAGCTATTGTTTAAAAAACAAATTAATAAGATTTGGCAAAAAGTAACAGGGCGGGCTTTAGATCTTCTGTTTATTATATCTCCTTTGGTGAACTTCCTTGCATGGGATTTAAAATGCAGCTTTCTACAGCAGCAGCAAATATTTTTATTTCTAATAAAAAAAAAATCATGTTGATTATTCAGGCCAATGGATCCACAGCAACCGTGACATTACTTGTGACAAGTGATGGGAACAGTGGACATTTTTTGCTACAGATAGTAAATTGGAAGGCAGCTGAAAAATGGAACCAGCACTGGAAGAGATTAATGAGGAACTAAATGATTTACAAGTACCATGTCCTCATTTGACTGGGAATTAGATAAATTAACCAAAAAAAAAAAAAAATATCAATGCTTTAATGAAGTTCAAGGACAACTCCACAAATATATTACAAATGGACTTGGAGACAAAGGGAGAAAAAGAGAGGAGGGAAAAAGCAAGCAAAGAAAGAAATGACAGCCTACATGTAATTTGTGCTTAGCAACCCAATGGAAATGGTAACAATTCAAGCAAAAGCCCTTAATGTTGTTTCCTGACGGGGACAGGCAGAGAAGGAGAAGCTGGTATACAATAGTTGATACCTCTGTTAATAAGAAGATACCTTGTATGTAGGGGAGTCTAATAAGAGAACAGGGTCATGCTGCCAAAATGATAGAAGTTTAGTTTTAAACATAATAGATTGGCTGGGCATAGAGTTGTAATTGCAGGAGGTAGAGGGAAATTTAGCTTATATTAAGGAAAACACTTACTGAGATCTTCCAGGATACATTCCTCTAACAACAAGAAAAAATGCAGAAGTCATGTAACTAGTCCTGCTTCAGCAAACTTCCATAGCCACAAGATGAAAACTATTGATTCTGCATCAAAGATAAAGTTCTATATGAAAAGGAATACTTCTTAGGAGCCTGAAAAAAGTCACCACGTAGCAGGATTGTAACAAAGGAAAGAGCACAGCTGTTTTTCAATAATTATCATCACCAGATCCATTTCTTAGGCACTGAATTCAATCTTATTCTTGACACAACCAGAAAAGGGGCTACAGCTTAGCAGAGGATGACCAGCTATTTACATATTAATGGCCATCCCTCCAGTCTGTTGTTTTAATAACACAATTTTCACTGACCCTAGAGCTGAGGGCTATTCATACTTGGTATATCTTAAGTATTTCAACAGGCCTACTTCTTGGTTTGTTTCCCACTTCCAGGTTCCTGGAAAACTGGAAAATTATTCACAGAAAATTTTTACAGGTCAGATCCGATACCCTGTAATTCATTAAGGTGATTCAGCTGTATCTTCTTAATTAAAAGTCTGTAAGATTTTACATCAGTTTTGATTCTGATGGGAGTTTGCAACTGCAACAGTTATGTTTGCACAACAAACTGTGTATTGTTTAACCTGCTTAAAGGTCCCTGCTCTAACTCTTAATAATGCACATTATAATTAATATCTACATTAGTAAAAGCATATTCTTTTGAAGATTTTCCCAATTATGAATAAAATGCAAAAAAATTCCAATTTTTCTGGTTCAGACACCAAACCAAGCAATGGAAAAATATTTTTAGCTAACACTAATCTGTTTGTTTTCAATTGAAAATTATCTTTAATATAGAGCATATTCAAATATTTGTTTGACAAGAGAGGGACAGTGAAAATTGGTCTGGATGGTTTCAGGGCTTTTTACAAAGGTAGCTATCTGGCCTCTCTTATCTACTGCAATAAATTCTTCTGTATATTGTGCATTAAAAATACTGTGTCAGGAGGAGTCCACACACAACGTCCTAGAGATGGATAACTAATGGTCTTCCAAGATGTGAGAACCACTGTTGGGATTTGGGTTGAGCCTGGATTTAAAACTTCCTCATCTAAAGCCCAAGCAAGAAACACTGGATTTTGGGCTATTAATGGAGAAAGGGGAGGTATCATCCCATTCTTTATTGCTGTAAGTTCCCTTCTGATCTTACAGAATTAACAGATGGGCTTGATGATCTTCGAGGTTTTTTCCGGTCGTAATGATTCTGTGATTCTAATGCTGAAATACTCTTGTTGGGGAAATAATAGAAATGTTCTTGTTAACATTTCCATTCTCTTCTTTTTAGGCTTCTTGTTTGGCTTTTTTTTCCATTATTTCAGTCAACAGAATTTGTTGAATTAATCCCTAATTCAAAAACTGGTTTGACCAACCAAATATGACCTATTTATTATTGAAGAAAGGTAGGAAGCAAGGAGGATGCAATTTTGCTCTGGGTAAAGCTATTTTATAGGTTGTCTATGTATAAAAAAAGGTTAAGGACAGGGACCATGAGATGAGCTGTCCTTTTAGTGTGACATATAGCAAATTTTAACAGCATACTTAGCACTACCAGAGAATGAAATTCATCTCCGTGTAGAAAATTGCACTTAAGCCTTCAAAACAAGGCTATAAGTGAGAGATAATGGTTGTATATACCTTTTCCTGGCTCGTGAATGGAGCTGAATTTCCTCCCAAGAGTTTAGGATAAATATGAAAACTCTTCTGAAAAACTGCAGAAATGCCACAGATAAGCAAAAAAATATTTGTTTTAATGACGGCTTTTAGTGAAACAGAGAGGTGTTGTGAATTCCTGCACTCTTGCAGAAGTGCCCTTGGTGTACATGATACTTCCTGATAAGTGTATTCATGCTGAGCCTCTTCACTGCTTGGTAGGCACTGCCATAAAAGCCACGTGGATTTTTTAGAACTTACCTGTGAGGATTTTCCTTTCTATTCCATTTGACTGCTTAGGTGGAACAGAACAGAAACATGCTACACAAAAAAGTATCATGTGTTACCCATACTGTTTAAAAAACAAAAAACAAACAAACAAAAAAGCATGGTTAAAGAGAGATTCCTAATTTGGTTTAATTCAAACACTTAGGCTAACTTTGCTGGACAAAAGATAAAAATCAATATTTTCACTGGGGCACTCTTAAAAGATTCATAGTTCTTCTAAAAGTGAGATCCAATTTTTTATCCCATGAGCATGCAAGCACATTTTTTTCAAGGATTTGAATATGAAAATACTGTTGTCATGGAGCAGCACAAAATAATCTTATTCCAACACGACATCAAGTACCCATTAAAATCCAGTTTTGCAAGGCAATGAGTAATCTGATGAGAGCTAAAGTTGTCTCTGTGCTTTGTATAAAGGTTCTCAGTCTGTAGCAGCAGGATCAAATTGAAGGAAAAACAATACAAAGATGATAAGAAGAAAAGAAGAAATACATTACCCTTCTGTTCTGCCTTAAAGATATTTGCTATCAACGTTGATAATGTTGAAATGAAATTAAATCTTTTCTATGATGTTGTATTTGCCAAACAAACATTTCTCAAAACAAGCACATACTGATTCATTTTCTTCATATAAACAGTACATGCCTGTCTGAAAGACTCAGAGTTGTAAAAGGAGTAAATTCCAAAGTACAGGGAGCTTGTTGTGTTCTTCCCATGTCTCTCTGAAAGTCCACAATAATCTGAACTGTTGGTCTCAGCAGGCAAGCAATGAAGGAGCACTAAAGCCACTGCTCCACTGCTCAGGAAATTACTGATCTCTGTGTGCAAGGACAGCAGGGCTTCTTCACCTCCCTTTGAAGAAGGAACTCCACCTGCCAGGACACCCCAGGCAGTGAGCAAACTACTCCAACACAAACCACCACCAAGTGGGCTCTTCCCACATGTAAGGCATTTGTGGGACTGCTGGGGATGAAATGCCTCCAAGAAAACATCAGTGTCTGTGAAGAGGAGGCAGAAGGAGGAAGAGGAGAAACAATAAGATTATCTACAAGTTCAGAAGTACAAGAGAAGAGGTGTTTGTAGCTTCACTTGGAGTACCTTGGAGATTCTTCCCTCCAAAACCAACAGGACCATAATGTTTCCTGGTGTTTTTAAAAATAAATTGGAATAAATTGGAAGCTGTCAGAGAAACCTCAACATGAAATCACTCTGATAGACTAGTGAGCTGTACGAGAAGGAAAAGCAGGTTTTGAATGAGTGAAAAGCTCCCGTTGTCCTGCCATGAATACACTAAATAAGCCATCCTTACTCTCCACTGGCCCTGGGATAAATGACAACCATGCTGGCAGACTCAGAGGAGTGCCAGCCACACGTAACATACACCCATGACTCCTTATCCCATGGAGGAGTCAGGACTAATCTCTGAACTACTGGGTGACACTGCCACAACTTCACAAACCATTGCAACACAGGACAACAATATTTTCAAACAAAAACAGAGATCAAGGGGAGGAAACCCCGAGGACAAACTATTTGAAGTATTTCAGCACCCCACTTTATTCATTTCTTTATGAAGATCACACACAATATTTGATGGAGCAACCAAAAGTGCCAAAGTGAAAAACATTCAATTCACTATTAAATCTTAAATCTTTAATTATAAAAGTGTCTGACCAACTCTAACTGGCACCTTTACCTTTATGATAACTAGAACAAGAAACAAGGGAACTTGAGAGAATGAACTACTCTTTCATTCCTTTAGATCGGCTATCTGGATAAAGGCAAAGGCATAAATCTTGTAATTAAGAGGGAGTTTGAACTGACAGTGTTTGAGCCAGACAAACTAGATCTGTCTTGCATGTAAGCAGGGGCTTATAACCTCAATATGATAGTTAGGACACACACTCATTAATGTCTGTCTAGATCTATAATACGGGTATTCCTTTACAGATCTGTGTCTTTCCCTCTCCATTCACAGGCTTTTAAACTAGCTTTTTTTGGCTTGCCACCTGCCTTCTCATCCATTCAGGAAACCAGCTCACTTTGTGGACTCAATGCCAACTTCACGCTGAGGGCTGGCACACGGTCTATGGACTATTTGAAGCAGGAAGGAAGCTCAGATCATTCAGAGTCTTTGTACTATTTCTCCAAACACACACAACATCTATCCCTTCTACCTACCCCCGAGGGAACACTAAGAAACATTCCATGTGGGTGGAACTCAGGAATGCAGCAATAGTCATGGTGGGTGTCTCCAGAGGTCCTTCCTGCTGGAATCCTCCCTCTGACAGGGGCCAGAACTGGGAAGAGAACAAGAACAGAGTTAACATGTAGAGAAATCATCTCAAAGTACAATGCAACCCATTAGCAATTTACAGCTTCCTGAACCACTGATGATGTATCCTTGTTTCTTAGTCCATGCATTTGTCCTTCCCCTTTTGAAACCTGCACAAACTTGTCAGCCACAGAATGACACTTTCCCCAGGCAGAACTAATTTTACCTAACTTTTGCTGTGTAGATCTTGAATGACCAGTCTAGGCTACTTTCTACATTTTCCTATTAGCTGGGAGAAGCAGGTTTTTCAGAGGGTAATTCAACTCATCCTAAGATTAGATGTTGCAGACCTTGGGGATAAGTTACCTCATGGAGATGCTGTTTGAGGAGGGAGCCTAATGAAAATCTAACTTCTGACAGCTGTAGCTAGGTGACACAGATGCACTGCCAAAAGCACGCCTCTGGAATGCAAAGACAACTTTGCTGTAAATGGATGATCCAAGAATCCCAGAGAACAGAGTTAAAAGGGACTTTAAGAGGGTGCCTTTAACCATACAGAGATTCTCTCAAGAGAGTTGAGCTGCTTTCTAGGATGGAGCTGTTACTGGAATGACCTACTCACAGTATGTATTTTCTTAATAAAATCCAGGGCTCTAACAAAGAAAACTGGAATTAGTACAATATTTGACAACATACTTGACATTTCCAAGAGAATGCAATGTCTAACAATAACAACAACCAGAATAAAACCTTTCAGAAAAGCTGAATCTGATTATGCAATGAACTGCTAAACTGGAATCTAAACAGAATCTTTAGAGGGGGGAGATAATTAGGCAAATGTTCAAGAGACAGAGTCTCGTAAGAATGTCAAATGTCACAATTATCCATTTACTTGATAAAACAAGTACTCTGTTGATTAAATTTTATTGCTCTCACTGCTTCCTGCTTTAAAGACTAAAACATCACAATCAGTTCTAAGACACCAGTTTTTTTAGGAAGAGAAGGAGGATGCCTGTATCAGCAGTGGTCCTCAGACAAATTCTGAGCCACTCTAGAGGGTCTGTAACACCCACTGCCAATAACAAACACAAACACTTTAGTTTTGTGGCTTGTGCTGGTGGGAGGGCTGGGTAGAGACCCAGTTTTGGTTTCATCAGACTTTCTTTTGGGAAATGTAATCCACCCAGCAACACCAGCCATTCAATGCAGCCATCCTCACTGGCCACAAAAGCTGGCCACTGCAGGAAGCCAGATGAAGAAGACTTCATTTGCACTCTGCTTTTCTGTAGAACCAGCTATCCTCTGCCTTTGAGCAAGCACGCAAAAGTCACAACCATCTGTGCTCCAATCTGGTTCACCCTGGCATTTCCATCCTAGTGTAACTTTATCAGGCATCAGCAGAAACCTGGAGTGACACAGGAGTTATTTCAGCCCTGGCTGTTTAAAGTTCCACAGAGATGAGCTGTGTGTGTTACAGTAGGTCTGTTTATATGAGAAGAGGGACCTTGTGATTTACAGCTCACAACAGAATTTGGAAAGGCCAGCTGCTTTCACTCTATATTACACTATGTCTGGCTCTATCATGAAACTGACCTATCATTTTTGGAAAACCCTCTGTTTCTACACGAGGCTATTTTCACATCTTGCTAATCATGTGTAGCAACAACAGCTACTGGCTCTGCCACCAAAACCAGGTGCATCCACTCCAGTCTTCTGTGCTGCTTATTCAGTGTTGTCACTGAGCTATGTCCTGCATGGTGTGCATGGTACTATTGTACTACATGGTCTCTGAGCTTCTCAGCTCAAGCTTTCCGCGGACTAGAAGCAACTTGAAGCTTATCAAGTGTCTTCTTGCTCCATCTCTACAGTGGGAAAGAAGAATGGGGATAGTGGCTAAGCAGCAGAACTGCAGTGATAATACCTGTGAGGGTTCCTGTAGAGATAAAGCAAGTATGAGAAAGGGGGGAGAAAAAGTAGGAGCTCCTTCAATCAAATCGTTTTTTGATACATACAGATGTACAGGAGCTGAAGGATGCTCAGCCTGACATGTTGCCATTACAAAGTCTCTGCCAAAGGACAGTGAATACCATTATCTCTGTTCTGCCACCTTTTGTCCTTAGCAGCACAATTATAAACTCCAAAAGACTCAGGCCAGTTTTCAGAAATAGAAACATCAAGTTAGAGCTACATTTAGACACTGGCATCAAAGGGTGAGTAGTGGCTGCTGCAGGCTCAGAAGCTTTCACAGTTAAGCCATCCATGTCCCAACACAAATTTGGCTGCTCGGGTCTGTACTTCTATTTCTAAAACCCCTATGTGGTGAGCCCATTTTCACCACACCCAAATCCAGCCCTGCCTGCTCATTAGCTTCTAATTCAGTAACCTGCCAACTGCCCTTGTGTTCAGATGAGCTGCACACCATTCCGTCAGAGCCTGCCACCACCTCTCACTGTGATTCCAACTGCTGAGTAGATTAACATTCAGAGGACACAAGCATTAAACCTTTGCTTCATTACTTTTAAGGAATAAATAAAATGGATTCTAAAAGTCCTCCCAACCTGTTTCTTGGTCTTTATTGGTTTTGATATACTAAGCCACAGTGTCCCAACCACAGCATATTTATCTCACATTCCGCTTACTTCACCGTGAAATGACTCAATTCAGCAAGAGGGTTTGAAATACACAGCGAAGGCAGTGTAAAACAGCACCCTTACCAAGTGTGGAAAAAGAAATGTAGCTCATAAACAGAGTAGAAAGTATATTTAAAACAACTTCTAATGAACTCCAGAGGCAGCAGAGCTTGAACCAGACAACATACCCCTGACATCAGCATCGGCTTTCAAAAAAATCACATTGTCCATGGGTCATATATTTCACTGCATCTCTGAAGAAATGCTAAATCAATAAAACAGCTAAAGGTTGCCGATGAATCAGACAGTGTTCTATAAAAAGCCAACCATTATTGCTGAGGGGCAACTTAAGAGCTGAGGAAATATTCACAAGGAAAAGGCCATCCCTCCCACTGGAGCCCATTCATATTCAGTCATCTGACACATTCCAGTGGACACCAGTGAGCAGTACCAGGAGCTGAATTGTGTTGGCCTGCTTGCTCTGCTACAGCAGCTTTTCTGCGTGATGTGGGGTATCTCACACACTGTCAGTTTGATTTCTTGAGTGTTCCCCCTCCCTGAGCCTGGGTTTTAGCACCATTTTGAAAACTCAAGCTTGCATTAGCAACACATTCACCAATTAACGTCTGTGTTCCGTCAGCATCCATACATCCAGATTGTACGTTCTGTACTCAGCCTTCAAAGGGCCACAAAATTATCCACACCTGGCAATTTTGAAATCAGATCTGAGAACCTTTTAACAACTCACAGTAAATCTTTGGCTTAGTTGTTTCTGCGTATACCACAGGATGTAATCTTTTTGCTGAGAGAAATATACAGAGGAGCATAAAATACTAGGTGAAGCAACTTTGATAATATGCTACAAATCCAGAAACTTAGCCTACTGGTGTCATAGAAGACTTTTGTTTCCTGTTTACTTCATATGCTGACATCCACCTTATTGAGTGGAGTCCTCAGAAAATCAGGCTATCATAGTCATCTGACTCAGTTTTTACAGAAGTAAAAATAAATATAGGTGTTTATTTCCTGAACTCCTGCAGAACACTTTGATCTTTTTAGGCTATCAATTTTAAAAGAGGGAAAAGCAGTCTAAAATCCAGTTCAGGGCTGATTGGGAGGCTAAGCACTGCTGGAACTAAGATTATTTTAATTTCATGCAAAAGCTGAGACTAGAACCTTTATCTCCCAATGTTAACATTTTACCAAGTGCTCTCTTTTCAGCCATGGGAACATACAATTCTGCAGTAGTTTCAGAAAATAATAATCCATTCCAGAAGAAGTATATAGTACATATATTACGTCTTGGCAATGCAGTTCTCTATTCTGCTTTCCTGTTGCTAAAAATACAAATTTTTCAAAACCATACTTTCAATATGCATTTAATATTTGCAAACAGGCTGTCTTTGACAAACAGGGCTTTTGGATAGACTTCAATGAGCACTGTGTTCAGCTCCATTACCTACAGTATCACAGCCCTCTGAAGATATATCCTCCCACTGTTACCACCAACATAGACACAAAAAAGGGGTCCTATTCTCCTCACAGTCACTCTCCTGCAAGCTTCACCAATCTCACCTGCATTTCATTACTCACCTCAAAGAATTTAAAAGTGCAGGGGAATGTCAGATAGAATTTAGGCTTTACACTTGTCTTAATTATAAATGTTTTCCAAGTTTTGCCCTACATCTATACCTCTCTTCCTCTACATACCTCCATGCCAGATTCACTTCTCATAGGCACTATGCAATGGCAAAGACATTTTCAAGCAGATGACTTTGTGGGTGACCAAATGCTCACCAGTTAAACATACATCAAAACTGTTTTCATTATTTAATAGGAAGGCAGCCCAGAAAGACTTATGGATTCCAAAATGTTTACCACCATGTGTATTTCAACATTGTGCTTGCTGGCAGATGGTGATTAAAAACTTATTTTCATATACCAGTTCTGTGGAAGATTTACTTAAAATACATCAGTTTTTTCTCTCTCCTCTGGTAGACCCACTTGATCCTCACAATGTATGGATTACAAATCTTTTCCATTTCTTCATATCTTTCTGATGTTATACTCTGAGGTGCTGGGCAACGAGAAGCAATGTCAGATGCTATATGGCTAATGACTTTCCTTGTAAATTCATCAGGCATTTCCATTTAACATTGCTGTGATTTTTATTCCCTTGAAATGATCCTTTTGATTCCAGTGGCATTGTATCATTTTCCTGAGTAGAGAATTTATCTTGTAATAATTTTAAACACATTTCTGCAAAACAGTCATCCTTTTAGCTCCAATATTTAAAAATAAATAAACCCTCTGCTGCAGAGCATTTTTTGTCATTATGCTGTATTCCTTTTGTACAATACTGATTTCTTTTTCATATTCAAACCCCACATAAGTGGCATAAGTGGGCGGGATGATGAGTGAAATTCAGTCCATGTATCTTCAAGCACAGAAAGATTAAACCAAAAATTAATTAGGCCTAAGTAAGTAAGATTGTATTGCAGGAGTGACAAAGCAGAGCATCTCAAATATTGAGTGTGTTTCTTACAAGTGAACGTTTACAGATGCAGAGGATACAGATACGGATGATTTTTATTTTCTTTTTTCACAAATTCTGATTCCCAGAATGTCATTAACAACACCAATTCACTAAGTTTAACAAAGATAGGTGTTCTTGTCAAATCTTCATCAAATGTAACATTTATATCCTTCACCTATCCAAGTCTTTAGTATTAACACAATACCTATTCCCACAAAATAACTGCAGGGTAGTTTGCATTGTTCAACATTTATCAGGCCCTAAAATGAGCACAGAGCATACCTGGAGTGAAACTTTTACCCCTCCAAATTTTTGTGGAGTGAATCTTGTGGGTTTTATTGTGCTAGAAGGAGAAAGCTGTGGGGAGCACCTTAATTATTTTATTTTAGACTAGCAATGTCTATATATACAAGCTCCTAACATCAGGGTGAATCTTGCCACTGATTTCCAAAGCTGTTAGGCAAACACTAATAAGAGCACTGAACATATTCCCATTTCTTTCTCACGAGTGCAAATAATGCTGGGCACAGCATGACTCCTCCTGTTTGGGTGTTAAATGGAGGCTGGAGAAAGCAGATGGCTTTTTGTTACCGGGATGCTGAGGGTACTACAGGGAAAAGACAGTTAAGGATCTAACTAAATCAACATTTCTGCAGTAAAAAAAATGAGCCAGAGGTAAAATGTGTGCAACCTTTATAGCATTATTTGTGCTTCTTCAGGCTTGGGATACAGTATTGTAGTGATATCACCTCTCTGCCTGAAGTGTGTCAAATCTAAAGTGTACAGGTTCCGAAAGAAACAGACTGTTAAAAAAGATATATGAATGGTGAAATCTTTAAACAGTTGATGACTGTACCTACAAGACCTTTTCAGATGATATATTATGGCATGTATCTCCATCTTTTTCTCCCCACACTGTTCAAAATGTTAAAACTGTCTCTGATTATGATTTGTGTCTCAGCTAAGGATGTAGAAGCCCATCAGCTACAGCTGCTTTATCACACTTCTCAGTAGGTGTAAACTGAGATATATCTATTGTATTTTTTAGGCTGAGGTTTGCTCTTTTCACCTCCAGAAGAATGCTGTCCTTTCAGTCAGTGACTTGGGAAGCTGCTTTGGTATCAGGATCAAGGAAAATAGTTCACAATTGCCAAGCACGAAGGACAGTGAAGCTTTGGAGCCTTCTCCAGGAATGAGCTGCCTGAGCTGTTGGACAGGCCACGGAAGGGCCTGGCTACCACTGGACTCTCACATTAGATCCTTTTGTTGTGAGCATAAAGAATTAACTGCTCCAGCACATTTAGCAAGGTTAGAAAGAAGAAAATTAATGTCACATTACACTTGATCTGGTGTCAGGCAGGTTCACTTTCAATAGAGGTTGTGTCAGTAGGGCTCAGGTCATTGAACTCTTCCAGCCACTCTTCTGGTGTGATTAATTTTGCTTATTATTTGATAGCTTCAGGTATGGTGGAGTTTGCTGAAATCTTCTGGCCATTGTGATCTAGAATAATGCACTGTAATTTTGCCATTTCACTTTAAATCTCAGCTGAAAACAGCTGTTCCCCAAGCCTATAACTTGCTGTACCTGACTCCTTCTACTGTTATTTATCCAGGTAGCTATATTATTTAACTCTGTGAAGCACATTGGAATACAGTTTACCTGGAGAACACTACTAAGTGGAGAATGAAGTGGTGCTCTTAAATCAGATTTCACTGATTGCTTTGAAAAGCTTCTAAAAATTCCCACCTGATGCTTCCCATACAGTCATTCTTTATACATCTATTCCATAATATGACTTGAAAGGAATTTTAGACTTCAGTCCTACTTTCTGACTCCAGCAGCTCCGGAAAATCTTTCAGATCAAAGAATAGACGGCAGTTTGTCATCTTTGTAATGATGCATTTTTAAAAGGTATGGCTAGTGCAAGAAGTTACATGTACCTTTTCTGCATCAGTGCATTTTTCCAATTAAGTGAGATTCCCTGTTTCTGCAGGCTCGACTGGTCAGATAATGGACTGCAGTGAAATATGTCCTGAGCTGAATGCTGCAACAGGGACAAAATTAATGCTAGGAGAAAAATGACATGAAAAGGAAAATTAAGTGGAATGATTGCAATGCAACTACATAATTCACTTCTAAATTGTTAGAAAAATTAGGAAAGTGTTAATCTTTTAATATTTAATGGGCCAAATTAATCCCTAGTTTTTATAGTCCATTAGAATCTAATACAAAAATGAAAAAAATCTTGTGAAGAACCTTTGAGCAAGCTGCAGAACTTGGTTGAAAATTATATCCTTACTGCACAATACTACACGATAAATTTTTCCTAGGGTATAAAAAAAGATACATTTTATAATTACATTCTGTTGTTGCAAGCCTTTCATATTTAGGGAATTCTAGCCAATCCATTCCTGTCTAGTGGAGACAGGATCTTGATTTGGACCCTGGCTGTGGGGTAACATAACATATTGTGCCATTGTTCTGTTTTCCTTTCTATTCTTCAGATACCTGGTCAATTCAAATTGAAACTGAGCCCAGAACTGTCACTGACTGAATGTATTTACAGTAGGCAAGCTACTGGTGTGCTCATCATGACTTGATCTTTAGTTAATCTTCAGCAGGAGAAAAAAAGATAAATATGAAAAATTGACTTTAGCTGCCTTTTACTTCAGTAAAGTGGGTTCATGATGAGTAAATAGACTGAGAAGTAGGTCTTGGGCAGAGAGATACTGTTCAGATGCAGAGCAACCAGTGACCACAGTATTCCACAAGTGTGCTGCAGAAAGGCAGCCTGCACAAAAATCCTGGTCGGTTTTCAAGTTGGAGTTCAAATTGCTGTACATGCTCATGGCACCAGATCTTCTGACCAACCACTGGGATCAGTAGCTTCTCTGATATGTAGCTAGGCACAGATTTAAAGACCTTATAAGGAGCAGAGGGTCTTATTTAAATATTCTTTGTGAGACGGCAAAATGCAAATGAATGAATCATGGCTTCAATGAACATCAAGTGCACTCTGATGGCCAGCTTCATTCTGATTCATCATGTAAAGCCACATGTACCCCTGCAGAATGTACAGCCAGGGGTTTTCTTGTGCAGTCACACAACTTGCACAGTTCCTGTGCTGGTTATGGCCATGAAAGTCCTCTAAGCCCATGACACACCGAGATTCAGAGTTTATAGCTGCGTGCATCCCCAAGCAGTCCTGCCCCAAATGATGTGGTCATCGTGGATAATTGATGGAAGTAGCCTTACTTTGAGAAAATAAGCCTCTGTGCAACAGTCATACACAATGAAGTGCCATAAATAGAAAGAGAATATGGTCTACAGAGAGAACTGTTCTCATTTTAAAAGAAGTATATAATTAATCAATACATCTCTGATCCTGTCATTCCCTTTTAGTAAGGTTTTGACATAGAGAGGCAAGGACTGTACATTGGCACTGTTATTACATTGTTTCCTCTTAGCAAAAACTGATTATTTTGGATTAATGGTTAATGAACTTCAAAATATTAAAAACCATACTATTTCCATTTATTAATTCCTGCATCAAGGCCAACGTTTGCATGCAATTGGAATGGAACAAATCTTTCAAAAGAAAATAATGAATTCTGGTTTTTTATGTTAGAAATTTTCAAGAACCCACCACTACTCTATATTAACTATTTCCAGTGATTAATTTTCTTCTTTGTTAGAAAGATATGCCTTATTTCTCTGAATCCCAGTGTTCACCATCATGAATACGTTCTACAAAATTATCTCTTTTTTTGATCCTTCCAGGTGCAAAAATAGAGCTATAATAGGAAAACCAACTGCTTTGAGGAACTGGACAAAATAGATCCCCACACAGCTTGTAACTTGCATTTATACCCAATGTCTGAACTGGAGATTAAAGGTTTTCATATTACTAGGGATGTGAAATCAGTTGCTATGATCTCTTTCACTCAGAAATAAAGATATTTTACAATCCTAAGGAGCAAAATGTAATGACTGAAAATCTCAGGTTTTTCTTTTTAGCCAAGTATTACTCACTAAAACAGGACAAAACTGAACACAACACTTGAATACCAAGGAAGTGCTAAGTAAAAATGTACAGATCATCCACAAGGAGAAGGCCTGATTCAGGGATGGGGACAGAAGTGAATGGATTGTGAGGATGGTGTTAGAGATGCTACTTTTGAGGGTGGTTCTTATGAGCCGAAACACAACTCTAAGAAATAATGTACATGTGGATATTATATCACAATGCAATAGTTTGCAGAGCTATTTAGCCAAATCATCTGCCAATTTTAATTCCCATCATAGACTGCAGTAAAGATACACAAGATTCCATCAGTAGCTACCACAGCCCAACTTCTAGAAGCAAACAGAAATGAAAATGCTTCCAGGTACTGCATTAACGATGAAAATTATCATCTTATCTTTCACCAGACTTAAAATTCTTGAGCATTATTTGTCTTTCTGGTTTTAAAATCTGAGAAACCACAAACTTTCCTTAGAAGTAAAAGACATCCACAGGGAAAGATCAAATCTGAGAAAGAGAATGCTCACTGATGAGGCAAAAACTTGCCTGTTCATCCTGGGCTGATGCTGTAGTGACAGGGAATATTGAATGTATTGGAAAACTGCAAGGTTCACTGCCCCATTGCTGAACCTCTTCTCACTCAATGGCCAGCTAAAGGGGTACTGTCATTTCTTCATTAACACTGCTGACAATCAGCCTCTGCTTTGGATCAGGGGACAGAGATGTACCGGGGTGTGCTAAGGAACAAAAGACATTTGGATCAGGTTGCCAAGTCAGGAAAATTATACAAATCTGGTTTTATCCCCGGCAGACATAGTATTTTTAATAGACTCCAACACTCACATTTATTCATCCAGTTTTCTCACAGACTTCTCAAGTATTCACATGATGGGAAGACAGCAAG
The DNA here is from genome assembly GCA_013398175.1 of Climacteris rufus. Taxonomy (NCBI): domain Eukaryota; kingdom Metazoa; phylum Chordata; class Aves; order Passeriformes; family Climacteridae; genus Climacteris; species Climacteris rufus. Next base: position 1,255,861 of record VZRZ01000466.1, read on the forward strand.
TAGTCACAATGCAATTTACTTCTAAACCAAGTGTTACTCCTCCTCAGCTCCTTCCCACTTCTCAGCCTTTTTTACCCTGCTCAAATATTCAGAATTCAAGGCAATCAGTTTTAAAAATAAGATCAGTTCCTTTATTTCACATTATAAACAAATGAGTTGTTATGCACAATGCAAATAGTCTTAATTTCCCAGGGCCCATAGAGCCAGCCTACGTAGGTTTGCATTGTTTTGCTTGTATGAAATCCAGAGGGACTGTACCTTGCTTTCTTCCACCTTTGGCATGGAAATTCCAATGCATCCTAAATTTTATTAGTGGATGAAACAGCAACACATTGTTTGTGGCTGAATTCTGCTAAGATCTCTGCTGCTAGGCAACCTGCCTTAAGCACGGTGTGAATAAGGTCAGGCAAGTTTCTAGTTCAGCAGGATGCATTTTCTGTGAACGAATTTTGGTGGCAGATTTGATCTCACTTGTGAAACCAAGTTATCCCTTACTCTGCCTCTCTTCCTCTCTGTACTTGGTCAGCTACTTATCAACTCTGAAATACTGCAACCTCCTCACAAAGACTGATGCTCTGACTAGCACAGCCATCGTAGGAGAGGCTGGTTATTGCAATGCACTTAAGCCTGGAAAGCTGCTGAATGTTCTGCTGGGCTGAAAACACATTTCCAACCCTTGGCAGATGCTGGGACAGGGACTTAATAAAATATGCTAAGTACAAATAGGATGGTTGCAACTGCTATGAGATTATGCCCCTCATACCAGGTGACATCTGAGGACAGGCTGAAGAAAGCCACCCAAAGCTAACAAAAAAAATCTCTCTGCTTTTTCTCCACCTCCCCAGAACCACGGATTCTGCAGGAACCCATAACTCAGTGCAAGGGATATATGCAAAGCCACAGTCACAGCAAAGACATGGTGAAAACAGAGAAATTAGGGCTTTAGTGCTAGTGGCTCTTGGGCCAAGAGACAAGTAATTTCATAGAAACTCCGTGTTCTGGGCCCAGATTCACCACAGCTAACTTCAGGTCCTTCACGGAGGCATCTAATCCCTAGGCAGCTCAGATAGTCTCTGAAGGTCAGTAAGTTGTTCTGCCACCAGCCCACAGGCTTCAGCTGAGTGTCTCTGATGAAATGGGGTGAATAAGGAGCACGGATCCTTTTCTTGATAACAAATCAACTGATAGCACTGCCACTACAGCTCCCTACATCCTGATTCAGTGGTGACAGGATGTCCCCTAACTCCAACTAGCAACAGTGGTAGCACTGTCTGTTTGAATTGCTAGAATAGCTAAGGACAATGTCCTGCACTGTATTAGAAAAAAAAACCCAACAGTTTAAATAACAGTTTCCAGTTTATATTTCAAATTTTCCAAAACTCAATTGTCCTGAAGAAATGGATGGTTAAGAAAAATGTATTACTTGCCAGAATCACCCAAACTGTTCTTTGTTTTGACTCTGGATCTAGATATTTATTAAGCAATGAATACACAGCATATGGACATATATATGTTTGAATACTAATCCTTGTTACTGTGTGGCAAAATTGATCAAGAATTTGAGCTAAATTTAAAATGGTTCAAGCAGGGAACTGTGTCTATGTATTTTAAATAGCCTGAATGCATAATAGAGTGATTTTTTTTTCATTATTTCTTACATGAAATACAAGTGTGTTGAACACACTTAGAACACACATGGGGTGGAGGTTTTTTGCCTCGTGGAAGAGTTGCACGTCATATTATGCTCTGAATAATATGTTTGAAATTTTATTCAGAATTTTTGTTTTCCCCACTTTAAACAGAATTGTCATATTCATGTTTTAAATTAGTTTGGACATTAACTCTTCACATTTAAAACTAAATATTAGCCACCCTCACTATAAAGCTGCACCTGGTAGACGTTCATATGAGAAGTGCTTTCTGAAAGACAATGGACTGGATGCAGATGTTAATGGAAACAATTTGCAAAACAAGAACGAGAAGTAACACGCATAAAAGTCCCCCTGTTTTGTCATGGTTACAGTGTCTGTACCTTTATGAAGCCAAGCAAAACATTTTGGGTCAGTGACTGTGTGCTATCTAAATCACACCATTCAGGGGAAGGGGATTTTTTACTACCAGATGGTTGTTGTTCCAGTTGTGGCTGCCTAGATATGTGCTGACATCTAGCGGTCCTTTAAAGAATAAATACAGTCCAAGTGCATATTAATTAGCAACAAAGAATAATAATCTCAGATTCAGAAACGTATTTTCCCCCTTTTCTTCCTTTCCCCCCACAGTGTGTGTAATAGTGTTCTAGATAACTGAATTTTAGTGATTATTGTGCTTTTCGGTATTTGTTCAAGCTGATGTTTTCTAAAGCCCTGTTCCCATTGCCACCATGCTGAGTCCTTTGGGAAAATCAACCTGGAGGCATTTCTTGACTGACAATCACCACGGCATTTAAGCAGAGACTGTGAAATTGAAAAAGAAATAGATGGGAGTGCATTTCTGAGTGTCTGGAGCCACAGTAGGATCTGTATTACACCTGATTTGATCAGAGATCCTTTAAGCTATTCCTACCAAATCCAGATTAAAATTTGTCCTTAAACAGTTATTTACCTATTAATGTAAGTAAATGGCTACAAATAGCCTTTAAATGATAATTTAGTTTACTACTAGATTGAAAATACCTTGCAACATTGTAGACAGCCATGAATATTTATAAGATAACAGCCAAACCTCTACTTAGAAACCCACTTTCCACAGTATTGGCTTGGTGTTCATTTAACACATAGTTCTGTTCATTTGCAAAGCCATGCATGTAATGCACCCCCTACTCAGAATAACTAAAGTGGGGAGAAACTATCAGAACCTTAGTCACTGATTTCAAAGGAAGCCTAAAGAGGAAACACAACCAGAAAATCAACTGCCTTTAGGAAGAACTGATTCAGGAGACCAAAACTGCTGCTTAGGTCTCAGTTGATTTTAGAGTCCCCATCACTCCAGAGCCCTCACCAGCCAGGAAAGCTTTTATTACTGGAGAAGTAAGACAACTTGAAGTTTTACAGTGATGTATGTGGTCAGAGAACCCCAGACTCCAGTATAGCACATTCAAACCCTGAAAAGAAGGTCTGTACCACTTCCAAGGGGTCACTGAGGCCATCTTTTAACTGGCTTTGATTTCCAGGACATAGTCTTCTAGGCTAGAGGAACAGGCTGTTGCAGAAGACACCAGGTCACAGAAAGGGAGAGGAATGGTATGCTGAAGTAGCACTGAAGAGGTTTATTCTGAAGGAAGAAAATGGAAAACATCCTGATAGCTGGCATACATGTTCTGCCACTGTTCCACACAAAAGATCCCCAGCATATCTTTAGTGTTGCCCTGACATGCATCCACCAGTGTCCCTAATAACCTGGTGTGCTCAGCTCATGAACAGCTCATTACTTACCACTTGCATGACATTCATTTTGGGGGTATTACAATTCAAGTGGCTGCTCAGCTGGTATCCTATAAAGAGTCTTGCCACATAATGTTATTTTTCATTTTTTGCCTGAGTGCAAGACCTGCTTGTGATTTATCAGCTGTAGCAAAGCACAAAGCCATAATTTTCTTTTATTGAACTCACTCTGGGTAGCCATCACTCTGCAGAAATGCAGATGGTCATCTTATTCTTATTCTTAGCGACAGGATGAATGCCACAACTCTGCTGACAAAGACAGCAAAGCAATCATTTATAATAGTAAGAGAAGCATTCCATTTAATGTCTATGTTAACTGCACATAGTTAGGCTTTTTGGACACAGTTCTTATAGGATCCTGCTCTGCTGATACTTCAGGACTTTACAGCATCGAGGTAAATTTGCATAGCATGTGTACTGGCATCCAGGTGTGATTTCTGTGCTTATGGCAAATGGAACAGAACTGTACCCTTCTATATATATAGCTGGCCTCCAATTGAACTCTAATCATAATCAGGTTTTATGATGTGTATTTGAGATACTGCAGTTTAGTAATTTGTCTGTCTCTACCCTTACTTCACACTTCAATTTTCAGGAGCATCCACACTGCAGGTGAAATTCTAGTTCTGGATCAGAACCTATGAGTTTGAGTGAATTAATATATTTAACTATTTCATTGTCAATGGAACTAAGGAGATGACTTGCAGCTTCTCTTCCATCTCAAAAAATAAGGATTTAGGAAATTTCTGGTGCCAGCATGACACACAAAACACACTTTTTCTGTTCTGGGGTGGGAAGAATGGCAGTGAATAATTCACAGCAACTAGTGGTGTGCCCAGAGACCAGCCCTGTGATGACCAGTGAGTTTGTGGAGAACAAAAATATGGTGTTGAATATTAAAGAGGAAGGGTCAGGTGTTTTTTAATAAGCACCCTGCTGGATCCCGCCAAAGGGGCCCCATACAAACCTTAACAGCTGAATCTGGAATGTGCTTCATTTCATCACAGAACTGCCTATTGCTACAGCAACGGCTCTTGACGAATAACTCAAAGAAACAAAACAGAGATGCAAGTCAAATCCAGGAATGAGAGTATTTAATCGTTTAGAATAAGGGGAGATCTACCTAGCATTTTGAGTGAATGGATTCAGAGCAAAAATTCATCCAACATCTGCTAATGCCACATTTTAGTATTGCCTCTTCAATCAGAGTAAATTATATAGCTTAAGTGTTCATATCACAAATTAATCTCTTCTGAATCAGATCTGCATAGTAGTTGCTTGAAATAAGCTTAATATAGTCATAATTGTACAAAACATGAAGACCATTTTTCATAATAATTAGGTAGTCAGTTCGCCCTTTCTCTCAATTTGTCTAAATGTTCATATTTACATTAGAAGTTAGCAGTTAATTTTATCCATACAGCCCTTCTCAATTACTCCATTGGTCTGCCAATAGAACCTTCTGCTTGAGGCACCAAACCTGTGCAAAGTGCAGGTATTCAACATGCAGTCTATCAGTTTTTTCAAAGGCCCATTTGAAAGGATTGGAAGCATAGGGCAAGGAAGCAAATGAGATATTTCCCACTTTGGAAAAGGCTGGGTGAGAGGAACCAGGCACACTGACCATCAGATCCTTTCCTTGCAAGCTGAGAGCAGGCCAGGAGCTTGCTGTGCAAGGGCCATGCAGAGCCACTGCATTGTGCCAAAACTACCCAGTGCTCTTCCATAGCACAGGCTGAGTGCCTCATTTGCTACAAAAACCCCAAAAGTGACAAGGAGATAATTAATCTGACCTCTGTGTTTTGGAAGTCGATAGACAGAGAGTTGATAGCAGCACCATGAACTGTCCTCATGTTTCATTTGCTGATGTGTGTAAACCTTTGACTTGCTGACAGAATTTAAGGTTGTCTTATGAGATAATCCCAGCTAAAAAGATCAGTTTATGTGCATCTTCCTGCCCTTCTGCTGGAGACAGGGGCATGATGTAGTTAGCTAAGAAAAGAAACACAAAAGCTCAATGGCTATGAATAACAATCTTGAAGAAGTTTTTGCATTTGCAAAACAGAGATAATACTATTTACCTTCATATTAAATTTATAAAATACTTCTCCCCTGCTGGAGTCTCTAAATCCCTTATTAGACCAACAACAATTCTCTTATACATTTCCTGCTGGTTTTAATTGCCTATTCCCAATTTCAAGGATATTTTCCTAAAAAAAAAAAAAAAAAGATAAAAAAAAGAAAAAAGCCCCAAACAAACAGAAATTGTGCATTTCAGAAACAAACACTGACAGCAGCACTGGGGAAGAGCATGAGACTTGGCTTCCAATAGTAACTTTAGAGATACTGTAAATGCTTTATTAATCCATGCTGTTGACAACTTTGAATGCCAAATTATCTGTGTTGCACTGAGCCATGAAACTATCCCATGAGGTACTAAAGTCCACCTCGAGACAGCATTGAAGCCAAAGCTTTGATCCTCAAGGCTGACTTGAGTAAATAATTATTTTTAAATTCTTTAATCCCTCATGCATCCATAACACTTAATTTTAGTAATGCATTTGACTTAAATTTCTTATTACTTCAGAATTCAGTCCAACTTCTACTGCAAATAAAGTCAGAGCTCCCAGGGGCTTCAGAAAACAGAACTACTCCTGCTCTACTGCAATTCTCCATTGAACTGATGAGGCAACAGAAAGAGTATGTCACCAGGAACCATAATTTTACCTTCTTGGGATACTTTTTTCTCTTTTAATGTATTTCAATGTAGCATTTTCTGGAGAGGAGGAGCACAAAAACTGGAAGTCTAGAAGCCCTAAATTTCGATTCTTGCTCCCACACCAGTTGTTGAGATGACAACTAGGAAATTACCACAGATATCACACTTGGTACCAGACAGCACCTTACATCAGCTCAGATATACCAAGCTAAGGACTGGGCCTTAAGCCATACTGCTAAATAAAGCTCAGGCTGTGTATTGCCTCATCACTCTGCATAATGCTTGGCCAAGGGTTTCCCTTCGGTCCCCTGTGGTTGCCTGGAAGCCTGATTGCATAAATGCTGCTTCATTCCATATTATTCTCAGTTCAGAGCATTTTGAATAATGCTGTGGCATTGTCACAACTCATCAAAACAACATTTTATCAGCACAAAAGGCAGGCTATAAGGTGCATTATCTGTGGTGCAACAGAAGCCTTGACGGTGCAAAGCATCTTAGGATATCATTTGAGAGAGGGGAAAACAGAACCGGTCCTGACAACACTGAAGAGTGCCAGACTGCAAAACAAGCATTAGCAGCCCCAGGAGTCTGTTCCCTGTCCCTGGTCTCTTCTGCAGTGGAGGCACAGCCCTGGATCCCTCCCTGCTCCTGCTGTGCCCATCCCTCTGCAGGCTCTGCCCAGCAGAGTGCCCAGGCTGCCCCTCCCTGTACACACACGGCTTGTGCAGCCAAAGGCAAACTCCCGGTCTGCCTCTAATGCACTGATAATAACATTTACCCAATTACTTTCTAGAAAGTTCATCTTATCAATGCCAATATAGCATCTGTTGTATTGAAAAATAGATCTTCTTTGTGAATACATATCTTCAATAAAGAGAGTAAACTGAGATGTTTTATATCGCTGCGACTGCAAACTACCCCCATGATTTAGGCAGTCGTTTGCCAAGCACTGTAAAACACACCCTTCTGAAACTGCCCTATCTATTAACTGCCAGTTCAAAATCAAAGGCTAAACCAGCTCCTGCTGGCAAAAATAATTAGTGCCCAGGTATTCCCACAGCATTCTGCTCTCTCTGCAATCCTGGAAGGACAGGTTGGAGAGGGAAGCAGGGGTGCTCAGCTGCAGGATACCCCTGCAACAGACTCTGCCTATGGAAAGTGTCACCAACAAAGCTGAGAGGAGCTCTACGTGCCTGATCAGAAATCCTGCACGCTTACTGCTTGCTGATCTAAGTGCCTGTTAATTTTCGTGGTGGTGAGCTAACTCAGACATCATTCCAGCTGAAGGAAGCTTATTTTGTACAATAAGCAGTGTCCTGAAATAAAGCCTGTCGCTGCTGTCTCAAGCTTACATTGCTACCAGGAGTCAGTGAATCTCAGTGAACTTGACAATCTCTTTTGAAAACAAATTTCTTACTGCTCAGAAAAACATCACGTGCTTAGTGTGAAAGGGATGGATAATACAATCCCTTGCTTTGCCTGCTCTGCTCTTTTCAATTTGCTAAGTCTTCAAAAATCTCCTTGCTGGAAAAAATGAGGATGATCTGGTTCTGTTTACTGGAGGTATATACTGCACATATGTGTCAGTGAACCTGTTTTCTAGATAGCATTTGAAAAATTACAATCAGCTAAATGTTTCAAATTTTTGCACTTGCTTTTAGGGGACCTAGATGAAAAAGACCGATTTAGGCAGAAAAACAAATTAAAATAACCAAATTTTACCAGCATAAAGCATCATGATTCTTCAGTGAACAGTGTTTCCATTTAGTACTGCACACAAGGCAAGGGCAACAAGTGCACTTAGACCAAGTAAGGGAAAATATGCTTTCAGCTACCACCCTGAAAAAAGATGAATGCTTGTCCTCTGGGTTATGTCCAGCAGATATCAGCCCGTTAAAACAAACTTGTTCATATAAGCTGCAGAAAATTACAGTTCTTCTACTGCCACCACCATGGAAAAAAATGACCCCCAGTAGAGGGAAATAGCAGACACTCGCCCAAGCACTAAATTCTCAGGGAGCAGTTTGGTGTGCTTGCTTTTAGGTGCTTTAGATGGGGTGCATCTCCCTGTTTACTTGAGAAGAACCTAATTTCAACCATGAGAAACACTTCAGTATAATAAAATGGTTTTTGTGGGCTGCCCCTCAGTTGGCCCTCCTGTAACTAACTTCCCCTGCAGAAAATGCAGAAATCAGTGCTAACAACAATTCTGACATTATCATCATCATTTCAGTATGTTGCAGAACTTCCTGCTTAGACTTGTGTAGCTTAGCAGCACATGCAGTCCAGCTTTGCAATAACAGATTAACAAAATGACCTCTGTGTCACATTTGGTTGGCTGAGAGCTGAGGGCTAAGAGTGAGACAAGAATCAGAGTGCTCTAGAGGTTTGACATGCTGCATTTCCATGTTGGTGATATTGAAAAGATAGAAGTAGGAAGGAAAAGAGACTGCAGTGAGACTGTCCTTTCACAGCTAAAGTGAGCCATAAAATAATTGCTAATGAAGAAATTCGCTTCCTATGAATACAGAATTAGCAACTATAATTCTTATGAGATAATCAATTAAGATCAGCAGAATAGTAGCAATATATAAGTTTACATGACAAAACAATTATCTTCAACAGTTCATTAATATTAAAAAGTGTCATTAATATTACTTTGGAAAACATTCTTGACATGTTTGTAGGTATGCATTTTTCTGTTTGCTGTGTGTTTATAAGTCCTTAGCACTGTAGAATTTGAGCACCTTACAGCTTTCAAAATAAGTCCATTGTTTTTTGCTTACTGTTCTTCAAGGATGGGAGAGTATAAAGACAACGAAAAACAGTCAAAATGCTCTGTGATGTGTCTATGGCTCTGCATATTCACTGTTAAACACAGCCCTAGTCTTCCTTGTGTAAAGACAAAAGCTTTGTTATTTTACAAGAAAACAATAAGAAATCCACAACACTTGAAGCCAATTGAGAGAAATAAATGTGGCTCTAGATTCTATTTCCACCTATAAACTCTCCCACAGACGCAACAAGGAGCAAGCTGAACATGACTCAGAAATGATCATGCTATTTGCACAAGGAGGTGCTCACCAGTCAAGACACAGCAAAAGCTTCATGCTCTGCATTCTGTGCAGCAAGGGAAGCTGCAACCTGCCATTCCAAACAATGCCCTGGAACTGTGGGCAGCTGTGGGATTTGGGGAAAACAGAGAGGTTGTGTAAGGCAGTTTATTAGGAAAGGTAAAGGAAGGGTCTGTGCAATTGCCATAACAGTCAGACAAACTACAGATTCACAGCCATATAAAACACAGTTGCAGCCACAAGCTGAATGGGAGAACTGCTGAGGCATCTCTCCTGCTATTGGAAAAATGTCAATGACAAAGAGGCCTGAAGGAACAGGACTAAATATCTACCAAAATAGGTAGATTCCACTTCAGGAAGCCTAAGCTGGAAAGAAGTGGCAAGATTTCATAATGAAAAGGTGTGAACATGGGCGGCAGGAAAGAGATCCTATAAAACTTCTCTCAATTTCCTTATCATCTCCATCATCTCTACCTCCCCCACAGCTTTGCTTGTTTGAAATACCCTCTCCTTCCAGTCATTGTCCCTCACCATTCATTCTCATAACAACTGCTTCAGTCCCTTAAAGTCCACAGAATTCAGCCTGAGTTAAGACACTAAATATATGCATCTTGAAGAAGAAAGGACTAGAGAGAAGCCAGAGGTAGAACAGTTTAAATAATGGAAAAAAATGCTGGCCATGAAATCAATAAGTGGGTGATCTTATCCCTCTCCTAAAAATCCATGCACTTACCCAATACCCTCTTTAATTCAGATTGCCACTTATGTCTGCTCTGTCCACATAATAAACTAAAGGTTCACTCTACAAAATGTTGCCATCACTCCCATGAACCCTCTCAAATCTACAGTGCCTGCTGCATTCTTTGTAGTATGCTGCTTAGAATACAAATGCACTACATCATGTTACTCAGGAGATCTGAAAAATAGGGTGAATAGGGACATTCTTTGCAGTAATACTTGGTCAGCTGAAGCCAAAAAAAGTACATGCAGAAATGCTAAAAAAAATTCTTGAAACACTGACTTGCAAATTTTAAATCATTACAAAAAGGGATGTGGAACTGTATATTTTCTCCACTGACTTGGATACATAGACACATAAATCACACTGCATTTTCAGAACCACCCCATAAATAAGATCACATATGCATCGACGTGCCTTATTCAGTCAATAAGTAATTTAGTAATAACACATGCTGAGGTGTGTGAGCTCTACAACAGGCTCACAGAAAAAGGATAATGTCCTTTTAAGCAATCCATGAGCCCTTTAACAACATCCACTCTTGTTCTATGTCCAGAAGGCTCATAGAGCAGCTGCATACAAAAAGGAACTGGCCATCACCTGCTCTGTATTATTAATAAATGCATTTATTGATTATTTCATTAAGTACCTTACTATAATTATTCATATAGGCAAAAAGCTGTTTTGTTTGTGCAAGTTCTTATCAGGATTATATATAAAGACACAATTATATCATGGTAATAGAGCAGAATATAGCTAATATAATTATTCAATATAATTATATGATAACATTTTATTATTTATACAATTATATTAGAATTATATGTTATATTGCAAGTATGCATATAAATACAATATCACCCAGTTCCAGACAGCAGTGTTTCCTTTGAGCTGCTCATGTTTGCTTGGAAAAAGGGTTCCCCAAGGCTGCTCTGACCTACAGTCTCAAGTTTTTGCCTCTTGCTTTTTGGACTCCTCACAGACTCTTGAATCAGGCCACAGAATTCCATAATCTGAGAAGAGTTACCATTTATAGTCACAAGAGTTCTCAAGAGAAACTGGGCTTTCTGCTTAATTACAGCACAGTATGGAATAATTCTGCAGACAATTCAAGTACAGACAAGTACAGTGGAAGATGTTGTTCTTTAACTACATAAGAATGGTACAATGGAGGATGGTCAAGTCTTTAGTTAATTGTTGGATGAATGGAAACAAAGTTTGGCATCTTTGGACACACAGGAGGAACACATTCTGCAGGGCACTGTACAGGTATTCTGTAGTTTGCACTAGAAATGTGTTTGATATAACATGAGTAAACGTGAGATTTGTGGTCAGACTGCATTTAGGCAAGCAGATAGAGAAGAAAAGCAAAGTTGGGTTTTTAATGATGTTTGTGGCATCTTGGAATCCCACTCTGTGAACTGTGTATTTGTTCAACTTGAAACTTCTAATACAGTATTAGGGCACTTCTCATCTCAAAGCAAGAGATGACCTGCAACAAATAACATTCAGGAGGTATTTACACACCCACTTGCAACATGCACAGTTAAAACTGATATAAATATAATACACTGTTTCAGATTCTAATATATACATATGTCAAAATTGAGAGTTGTAGACAAGAGACATATGGGTAAGAGAATAATTCCTTTCAAATGACATAAATTCTTATATTGGAGTGAAAACATGGCATGCTGTCTGTGCTAGATACTAAATTCATTATATTTTTATATACACAAATATTTCATAACTTTGTTAATTTAAAAGGTTTCTACCTTTTCACATTTCACAGTTACTAAAGTAAATCAATTACTTATGAAAGGTTATACATTGCCAATACTGTTCACACAGGACCAAGGACTGTGTTCTTTATTTTATTACACATCAGCATTTTTTATGTGGGCCTGGGTGGCCTGAAAATAGCAGTAAATGGGGCAAGTTGGGATTTAGAGAACCTCTTCACAAGCCAGGATGTCTCTGTGGTGCATCCCAGAAGTAAGGCTGAAGTACAGATGAAGGTCACACATACTTTGTCCTCTCTTTTCCTCTGGAGGTAGTTGGTGCAGTATGGATTCTAGCAATGAGCTGCTACCAATGTTTGACCAGCAGAGTAAAATCTGCTGCCCCCACAGCTATTGAACTCTTCTTCCAAGGAAGAATTGGCTAGCCTCATGGAAATATCCCACAGCCTCCATTCACTCCATAAATCCAACAGCAGAATCCTGCAGGTTTTGGACTGGCAGCACCAAAACACACAAGCAATTTTAAGCATGTGAACTAATAAGGCCTAATCACAGTTGTCGTCTGGGTGAAATATCAGAAAGACATTGTAAGCATACCAAAAAATTTGCAAACTGTCTTATGAGGAGACCAAAACTTTGGCATAGACACACTAACATGAGAGTTATTCGAACTCCAGCTCTATCCAACCTTTGTTAATTGTTTTGTTTAAAGTTTTCACAAAACTCATAGTCTTACTAGCACTTTTTTATTAGTAATTTGGCTGACACCGTATCAGTCAGCTACCAGCTATCAAAAAGTTACAAGCTTTATTTCTACTGGCATAGGCCACCTTTTAACTGGCTTTGATATGAATGTCTCGTGTTATTCTATGCAACAGCAAGGACACAAAGCACATCTTCATTAGACCCCAAACTGTGCACCAAAGATGCATTTGGAATCACAGAAAAAAACACAGGTGCTTCAGAAAAAGAAGATACATTGCCATGGTAGGAATCACAATACAGACAATGCTGAAAGAAAGAGAAAAATAAGCCAGTAGGGCTAAATTAAAAGTTCAGTCCAAATGCTGCTTAACAGTGTGAATGCAATTGTCTGTCAGACAAAGAGCATAATTTCCAATACTGTCAGTCACTTACCACAGAAAACTACAAAGTTGCATTTTGAGCTGGTCAGAGCCCAGGAGACTTCACATGAAATGAAAAGCGGAATGAAGAAATGCCAAGGAGGCAGCGAACTGTTTAAAGATCTTTCTGTTTAAAGAAAGGAAAAAACAGGAAGATTGAGAGGCATCTTCTAAGTTAAAAAAAAAAAAAAAAGTCAGAAAATAAATATAATTTTAAATAATTTCTTGTGTGCAAACATTCCGAGTGGCCTTGAGCCCATAATCATCTCCAAGTACTTTCAAACAGTGCTCACCAGTCAAAACACTTTCCCAAGTTTTATTGCAATTCCTTAAATTTTATAGAGGCAGTTAAAAGGGATGTGAAGCAAAGAAGGCGTTCTCCTAGCCTTTTATGACAGGCCTCACAAATTGTTTTATTCTAAGGAAATAGCTATACCTATTTCCCACTGTATACAATAACAGTGTTTAGGAAATAGTTACTTCTGTAAAATCAGTTGTAAACCAGGATTCTTTTTATTTTATATCTGAGTTGTTCTCCAAAGATATTGCAAGCATTAAATCCTCAATATTTCTTGGCCATGTAGAAAATCAGTAATGGGTAGGAGTATCATGCTGTTTTACCTCTAAATTACTACAAAAGACTTAGTAAGACTGGGAAATAAAAATTAATTCTAAGGGGGGGGGGGGAAGGCTATTTAATTCAGAAACACATCCAGAGATACAGCTTGGGTTTTAGAAAAGTGTTTTAAGATTTAGTCTTTCCTTTATATTTAGCTAGTCATTAGAAAGAAAAAATGTTTCTGGAATATCTGTACAGAACATAAAATCAAAGCACAGGTGACCAGCAAATCCAAACAAAAGGATCAAGTGTTTGCTATTCAGCTCTGCATCTCTGTGAGGAAGAGGCACTCACTCACTATTCCAGGATGTGTGTGTCAGACGAATGTTAATCTGCCTTGTTAAAATACCCGGCCAGGTTTTCTCACATGTGACCCAAATAAAACCATTCTAATGTGCAGACACAGCACCGTGCACAGGCATTCAGTCAAGGATTTCTAGAAGGTTAAACAATAAGATGCCAATTTCTGCTGAACCTCTGCAAGAAGGGGATGCCTAACTCATCAGGTACCTTGGCAGATGCAGTCTGGGACAGAGGCAACCCTGAATGGTGATGTTGCGGTTCTAAATGGCAACAAAATATTTGAAAGGGCATGTTTGAAAAAAATGTTAGCTTTTTAAAGTTTTGCCTTTATTCCTTCTACAATCATTCAACAGCTATCTACATTCTAGTTTGTTATGAAAAATGCATCTGTCTTCATGAATGTATTTTTTTTAGAAAGTGGAGGTTTTTATCCAGATAGAGCTTTTCATCTCAGAAACAGAGTAGATTTCTCATTTGTAGCAGTGATAGTGATTCTGGGACACAGGAATGGAAAGAACAGCTGTACCATGCTGGATCTCTGCCACATCATCAGCTCTGCCACTGGCCAGTACCACTCTGCCTAAAGCAGAGTGCAAGAAAATAAACATTTACCCACAATACTGCCCCAGCTTCCTGCAGTTTATGGAGGCAGAGGTAAGCATTTTCTTTAGGCAGCCTTGCTTGGATTTTCTTTCATGAATCTGTCAGCTGCCCTATAAAATCTTAACATTTTTCAGCAACTTGTGTTGATAACTTTCTTGACTGAATTACACATTATATTCAGAAGTGCTGCTTCTTGCTGTGAAACTAACACCTTCTAATTTCATTTGAGCTCTTCCATGTTTTACAGCGGAAAGGATAATGAACTTTACTTCCCTTCTTTATGTCAGCTTTAGAGACCTCTAGCTTGTTGTCCCTTAGTCAACTCTTCTCCAGACTAAATAGTGTTAGCATACTTAACTTCTTATTATGGAAATTTTTCAATATCTGTGATTGTTATTCGTCTCACTACATTTTTAAGCTATTTTGCATTTCATTTGAGATGGAGGAACCAGAATTGTTTAAAGCATTCAAGATCCAAGCCTAATGTGGATTTATACAGTGGTATAATGACATTTCCTCAAAATTGTAAAGACAGCTTGCTTTCATCATATAAAAATATAGAGATAAAGCATCAGAACTTAGAATTCAGGACCTGTAAGTGGATTTAGACAATATTCTTAAATATCCTTGCTGTCCTTAGGGCAATCTTATTTTCATATACATCCAAGAGAACCTACAAATCACTCCAATCCAATAACTAACAGAGCCCAACCTGCATTATTTCCTGTTTTATTCGTAAGGCAGAATCATGGTCCTTCAGCTAACATCCACACTGTAGCTGCTACTAATTCTGTCAAACTATTGAGTGGTGAGATAACACAATGATCAGCATATTAGAAGAACCCCGATAAAATCAGACAGAAGGATGTAATAACTCAACTTATTCTTTACCCAGCCGGTGCTGAGGCCAAACATGGGACCGGCATGAACAGCTGCTTCTCCTGTACAGAGAAGAGTCCATCAAGTTGATCCAAGACTGCAAGGTCCACCAATAAATTTCCCTTGTGAAACCCTGCACCAGACAGGTGGCAAAAAATATGTGAAGTTCTCCATTTTGTTCTTTCAGATATTTGCAGAACAGAAGCAAAGCTGTGATGGCCTGGGCTGTGTAGCAGCTCCTGGCTAATGGCAGAGCAGGTAATGCTCCACACTGAGCTGCTCTGGCTCTGAAGCTCCCCAGGACAACCTGATGGAAGTGTTTCTATCTGCTCTGTCAAGTCTGGCAGCAGCAAACTATGTCTTCCTCTTTGAATGTTGTAAAAGTGTTATTAGGTTGAATGGGATATTCCATTTCATAAGCAAAAGATATGTGAGGTGATACACAGGATGAGAGTGCAGCTTGTCTTCCCTGCATCCCTTCCTCCCAGCAAACTGCTGGATTGTGTGTTGACAGGTCTCTCCAGACCCAAACTTTAACATCAACCTTTAGCTATCAAGCCTTCAGCAAACCACAGCAGGAACAACCAAAGGCCTTAAGGCTTTATGCTGGCGGGAGAAGACAAGAGTTGCACTAAAATACACATACAGATGGTGTTCACACATTTATAACACATCCAAACTGAGGCTGTCAACTGGTCTGCAAGATGTAACACCAGACTGTGATGTTCCAGGTTGCAAGGTCAGCCAACAAATATCCTGGGAACTGCTCCTCAACACTGGAGAAAATCAAAGGGAAAATTAACCAGCATTTTTCAGCTTCTGTGAGCTGTTCAAAATTGTTTTATGGAGGGACATACATCATTCCTTCTTGTAAAAAATATCTATGGTGCCAATTTCCTACCAACGCTATACAAACTGAGACAAGAAGCAAATATCTGGAACTAGATATATATTACTTGGCTGTGCAGACTAAATGCAATAAAACTGAACTGAATCCCAAGAGTATTTTAGTTATTGTATATACCACCTTTAACCACTTCTCAGTCTTTCTTCCAATAATTTAATATAAGTTTAAAGATTTATTGGTCTTTAAAAAAAAGTTAAAATTAAGCCTAGCACTATGAGAATGTTTTCTAGAGAAAGGAATGTCAGGATATATTTCAGGATGTTCTCACTCAGATGTCTAACAAATAAGGATTTATTTTTGGATGAAGTCCTGCACTGGAACTGAGGATGCTTGCATTTAATCAGCAGCACTGCCATCAGCTTCTTTCATGACCTAAGGCTAGTCAGTAAATTACTCTTTTATTCAATTCTTGCCAGTGAGGACTATTTTCCTACTTTTGCTTATTTAGGAAGCTGTTTGAGGCAGAAGCACTTTCCACCCTCAAGTATATAAAGCACCTGTTGCAAAAGAACTCTGATTGCTTGTGCTGCTGTAATAGGAGTAATTGTAGACATTATTTCCTCCAGGTATTCTCTTTGAAAGTAAACTCCTGGATCTAGAGGATGGCTATGTAGCCTCACCAGTAGGGGCAGGGTAAAACTCTGCATAAAGAAAGATGCCCTGAGGTAAAATGACTAGGAAGTTATGCTCACGGTGTGTATGACTGAAACAGGCCTTGGCAAGATCTTCCAGTTCATTTAAGCACAGATTTATCCTTCATTAACAGTCAACTTGTGTTATCAAATACCACCTATTTAATTAAGTTATCCTGTAAATTACCCATAATAAGAACTGTTGTGACTAAGATACAAGATGCAGAAGCTGGAGGGAAAGGCTCTCTTAGAATGGTGATTGCAGGTGATGAAGGCTTGAGGTATGAAGGTACCACAGTTACATTGTGTTTTTATAAAATTTATATGCATTAAAAACAGAAACCAAGTCCTAGAAATTTACTCTCTGGTTAACGTGAAGCCCTTGCCCTATAGCCAACCAATGCTCTTTTTTTTTTTCCCCTTTTTTTTTTTTTTTATCCTAAACAAAATTTAAGAAAATGTTCTGAATGGCAACTATTAAAAAATATACTTCTTACAGAATATATAACACAACAGTGCAGCAAAAATTGTTAAGAAACTGACCTATCACTGTCTTCTCTATGTAGAAAATGAAATAAATGTGGCAAAGGGGCTTAGATAAAAGATTGGGAAGTAAAGGAAAAATGGACTCTTAAAATATATCAGCATGATTCTAAGTCTGACTCAGTTGCCTTTGCATTTTCCCCTTTCTGTGGAAGGCCGACCCTCTTCAAGACTCTGAAAAGTCAGGTGGTCAAGTAGTTTAAAATCCTGTCATCTATATTTAGAGTGCTCAGAAAATTGCTTGTATAGACTTTCTCTTGTTATCAGCACAAACATGTAGTGCTCTAGAATGTTTCTGCAATGTCAGTCAAAACTAAAAGAGAAAAAAGAAAGGTGAAGTAAGAAGAAAAAAAGATGGAAAATTATGTTTCAAACTATATACTACATAGTATCATTTAATAATATCGAAAGTTTGCAGGAGTTTCATGAGCATTTTTACTTTGATTCATAAAGAAAAAGTATTTTGGTTAACACAGAGGACTGAAATTAAAATATACCTGATAGGATGCCAGGGATTTCATGTTTGTCACATATACGATGTGTTATTGACAATTGACCTATACATTAATAGTTTAATGATCTTTAGTTCTGCTGATTCATTTCAGAAACCTAGAAAACTGTGCTTGTAGAAAATCTTTTCCTTGGGAATTATCACTAGCTGATACCAAAACCTGTATCCAAAGAGTTTTGTTCTATTGCTTCAGTGGCTTTTCAAACCATTTGTGATTGACTATTTTATCAGAATTTATATTAGCTACAAATTGGATCTAAAATATGTGATATCAGACCATATTTTCTGAAACTGTTCCTTAAATAACCCTTCAGTAGGATAGTCTATGTGATGTGAGTTTATGATATTATTTTAGAATGTAAGTTGTGAAATGAACTTTAGTGTTCAAGCATTGCTTCTATATCCTATAAAGGGCAATGTCTGGAATATGAACAAAATTATGGTCTGTCACTACAAAATCACATTGTGTTATCAAGCAATGTCTGGCAAGATGAAGCAGTTGGATGGGGATCTAAACACTTTTGATATTCATCCAAAGCAAAGAAAATCCTATCTGTTCTGACTGCTTGAAAACTGTTTTGAGCAAGTTCTCAGACTATCAGTGTCAATGTTAGTGTTGTGAAGAACAGATTTAGACAGTAATTTTGGTCTGAAAGACAAACTTTAATTCCAGCATTAAGAAAATATAATATTAACACACATTGTTGTAATTTAGACAGCTGTCAAATTAGCTGTGCCATGAAATGAGCTTTCAGAGTCATTAGCATGTGAAGATACTTTGTTAATTACATCAGTGGTTGATGATGCACTGAGTATGCCTACCAGTGAAAGCATCCTTAATGGCAAGCTGCAACATGTAAGCTAATGCTGTTTGTTTCATCTGTATGGCCCTCTCACTGGAAATAGCTGACATATACAATCAAAATTTGCCATCAGAAGAGTTGCTTCAGCTATTACTTATCCAGCTCATCATGGACCTGTATTAGGACATGGAACAGCAGTATTTTGTAAATTTATATTTATACAAGAACACAGAGCAACACTCTATAGGCAAACCAGATTTTGGTACAAATGGTGACCTGGTATCCAACAGAACATTAAAGAATTGCCTGAACCCAAAGGATTAACAATATTAACCCTAAAAGTTACCAATTTTTCACTTTTCCGTAGATCAGTCATAACTATACACAAACTGAAACCGGTTTAAATCAGAAGATAAAGTGGTATATGCTTGGCAGAAAAAATGAAGTGTAGCTCTGGTAATGATCACAATCATAGGCTATTTCACATGTC
Organism: Climacteris rufus; assembly: GCA_013398175.1. Classification (NCBI taxonomy): domain Eukaryota; kingdom Metazoa; phylum Chordata; class Aves; order Passeriformes; family Climacteridae; genus Climacteris; species Climacteris rufus. Next base: position 1,274,989 of record VZRZ01000466.1, read on the forward strand.
CCACATTGTTATGCCTCCTACAAGCTCCTTTGGCATTTTACTAAGTTTTTCCTTAGTCCTGTTGAATTAAATTTTCTGCTTTGCTCTGCTTTTGTGTGCCCCACTTCTTGCCAGCTCCTCAAACAGTCTCACTCCACAACTAGTTGAAACTTCACCATTTTCCACCTGTTTTAGGTTGCTTTGCCTGCTTGTATCGTGGTTCTCACTACACCATCCTTTAACGTTTCTTCCCATTGAATGCACTCCTGGGCATTCAGAAAAATCCTGTGCTTCAGGATTTTGTTCACCTTTGCATTCTCAGTGAACCCACAATCTCTGGGTCATTTTTCCTAATGGTTCTCCCTACTCCTTTCAACATGCCAAACAGCACCATTTGTTCTTCCTAATCCCATTGCAAATATCCCTTCTACTGCCACCATCTACCCATCTCATCTGCTGTTTTCTCTCCTCACTACTTACAAAAACAATCATATCTAGAAGACGAGAAAACTAATACCTCAAAATTAACAGAATGTATTCATTCACCTGCACAATTTATTATTTTTATATTCTATCCCTTTGGTCCCACCCCCCAAAGCTGTTTTTTATTACCCCTTTCTGTTCTGCTACACAAAGAGACAAATCAACCAGAATTCCTCTGCCACCAGTGGCAGCTTACTTTTCACATACTAATTCACACTGCAAACTCATTGACACAAAGAGTGTTCTTTTTTTAAAAGAAAAAAAAGTCTATTTATTATTTTAATTCCTCTCTCCCATGCCCTGATTGTCTACCCTGTCTAACATCACACAGCCCTTCTCTTTTACCTGTGAGAAGCCACTGCACTCAGTTTCTACCACTGTCTCCCTCTTCCTCCTCAGAAGCACTGAAAACATCATGTTTGTTTGGTTATAAGCAAAGGTGAAAGAGAGTGTCTAGAATCAGGGTCAGGAGAAGAGACTTTGAAACTGAAAGATCAAAAGGAAAGGGTAGGCATCTCATTTAAACTGAGTGCTCCTTCCAAAGGACTATAGGTTTCAATCATAACCCTGTAAGAGTTTTCAGCTGAAAGGGACATAAAGAGCTGGGGAAGAAATCCCTCTCATTTGAGAAAAATTGAAGTATCCATAGGTGCTTGCTCATTTGTGTTACCCACCCAATAGGATGGAGGCTGAGCACTACAACATACAATAGCTGCAGTATTAGAAATTAAAATCAACTATTCTAATTATAATTTCATATATATTCTATACATATATATATTTCATAATAATGATATGAAATGAGCTATTATAATGCACCACTAAGCCACTTATGACCCAAAGATTCAAAAATTATGTGCAGAGTCACACACACATTCCTGCCCAAAGCTGGTCAGATCTGTGAACTTAGATCAGCCTACAGGGATCAGTTATATAATTCAAGGCTCACTGGGATGAAATTCTGGCCAACTTAAATACGCAANTTATGACCCAAAGATTCAAAAATTATGTGCAGAGTCACACACATTCCTGCCCAAAGCTGGTCAGATCTGTGAACTTAGATTGGCCTACAGGGATCAGTTATATAATTCAAGGCTCACTGGGATGAAATTCTGGCCAACTTAAATACGCAAATTTACATCAAAATTGGGGACTGGGTTCAATTCTTATTACTAATGAGATGATGCAAAATAGGTTAAAAATCATCTTGCACTGAATGCAGTGTTCTCATTCTTGTGTTTTTTCCTTCACATTTGCACAGGAAGCACCTCACAGACTAAAAGCTATAAATATGATGATAAAAACATAAAAAGAAGAAACAAATAGAACAGAGTCAGTACTCAGAGACAGGTACTGCACTCAATGTCCCCTATTTTTGAGTTGTACTTTTTAAGTTTGACATCTTGTAATATCCACCAGTGCATTCTTTATCTCGTAAATGGAATGAGAACCATGTTTGAATCCATTTCTTAGAAATTATTTTAAAGCATAAATTAAAATATACTTTTTCTTCAGACTAGCCCACAAAATCTTTTAATTTTGATTAAAATGAAAGAGTACTAAATAAACTTTATTCAACCTGGAAGAAAACTGAATTCTATCAAGCCTGATGAGCATATGAGACCTATAACCTTTACTTGTTCTAATCTCAATTTCTGATTCTGTAAAATATTGTACTTATGAATTCTTATTGATTGTTAACAATGCTTATTTTCAAAGGAGTTTATTTTCAGCATGCCTTTCAAGGCAGTGCTCTTGCACACCGCAAGGGCATTGAGCACTCTGAAATCCCCAATTGCTTTTTTCTTTCTAGGGCAGTCCTGTAGTGATGTTCTCCAGAAAAGCTGAAGAGTGGTTTAAAAGAGAGAACATTTTTCTCTGTTGTTGTGGCTTTGATTTTTGTCTGCTCGGTAGAATCACTAATACGCCTTGTTTCACGTGTGTTTTGAGGAGCCAAACATCAGAGTTCAGATTCCAAGCACAAAAGATTAACACAGAGCATTTCTATTGAACTCTTTCTGTAGGCACCAGGCACAGAAGCACAGCAGGACCCTTTGTTCTCAACACTTTTCAGAGCCTGTTTATAGACATGCATCTATAGATGTGTTTCAAAATATCTAGTGCATTCACATCTTTTACTAATCTCCCATTTCATGGGAACTATCCTTTTCCTTTCTCCCCAGAGTGAAAAAAGCCCCAACATAATATTTTATAAGCATATAGGTATGTATAAGAACTTATTACTAGAGGATAGCAGGGTCTTGCATGAGAATTTAACTAGATTAATCTTCAGTCTTGTACTTCCTCTCTCTAATTGTCCTGTGTGCTATGCAGGACTACACAAAGGGATGCCAAGGGACAACTGATGAACCATCACCAGATCTAGAGGTAAAGCCTGTATTCCTCTGTTCTGTTTGTAGAGGGTGCAAGAGTGACTTCACTTATTGAACTGGAGAAGATCTATAGAGCACTGCCTCAAAACAGAACAGGCAAGTAATTTTTTTTCCTCTCCTACCCACTATTTGGCCTGACATTCAACATAGACTTTACCCAAAACTTTGAAATAGACAGCTACTTTTATCAATAAAGAATGCTCAGATCACTAGTTGCAGAGTAGATTATAGACTAGCAATCCAAGATCGAAAGGAAGAAATCAATAAAATAACTTACTACTCTGTACTACTTTCCAATTTAAATCTCTAGCCCAATACAGCTAATTTATCAGAGCATACAGGGTTGTGACAGATGAGGCAAAATGCCATCAACTACAGACTTTGTTGACAGACTCATAGCTAGGAATTCTTAGAAAAATAACATCCAAGAAGCAGCAGGAAAATCAAGCAGTGGCAATTGGATTTCTGTGTCATAGGAAAGATGCCAAAGAGAAGTGTCATGGGAGAAACAGGAGATTACAAACTACGTACTCTGCATAATAAAGTCCTTTTTTTCCCTGGAGTAAGAATGCCAGTGACATATGGTAAATCAACTGTATGGCTTTATTTCTTCTGTCAGTAGAGGTAATATAGGCAAGAAACAGGAAGCTACAGATAAATATACCACAAGATATCTCTTCTGAGCAAAATCATCAGAAAGAAATGTAGATGTATTATCAAAATAATGAGAGGAATGACTGTCAGTTTGTAAAACCTCCCTTCCATCTCTCACACCTGCAGGGGTCTGGGGCAGGAAGAAATTTGCAGAAGTCGGTGGAACAGAAGAACTCTAGTGTCATTGTCAATTGTTCCCTGACCTTTCTAGTCCTTCTCTCTATTATGTGGGCAAGTCTTTGCAATCCTGTTATCTTCTTCAGTACAGCCAACCTCCTGCCAAGCGAGCTCCAGGGACAAGGACAGGATCTCTGCCTGAATGCAATAAAGAACAACAGGAAAAGTTTTATGCTGTAGTCTGAGATAATTCATCCAGGAGAAAAAAATCCACTGCTCTCCCTGATAATGAGGAGCTAGGTCTCTCTCAGTGCCCCAGACTGAACCAACTTGTTTTCTCAAAAAATATTCTCAGAATAGTTCATTTCAGGAGCTACTTCGCTTAAGTAATACTGACAAGTCCATAAACATTTGGGTCCCTTTATCTTCTCATGTCATATTAAGGGCATGCAACACAAATTCTTTGTGCCACATTACAAATTGAGAATTGCAATGGGCTTTAAGCCTGATTATGCAGCTCTTACACTGTTTCATGGTATCTGAGCCAGGGGAAAAAATCAGGACATTTCCTGGAATCCAGGAGAAACCAAGACTGAGTGTCCAGCAGGATGGGCTAATCCTGAGGTGAGCATACTCAAGGTCCTCTGTACAATATGCTAGACCTTCTAAAATGCTGAAAAAACACAGAGGAGTGATTCCCACAGCTTTGGAAGAGTCTTGGCCTGTCTGTGTGGTACCCTGAAAGGCTGTGGCAGACTGTGCTGTCTTGGCCACTGCCTGTTCCTGCCAAAGCTTCTCAAAGTGCTCACATCACTCACAGCTTACCAGTACTCCAGGCAGCACCTGGCTGTAACACACAAACAGGATTTAGGAAGCAGAAAGACTACCTGGATGTTCCCCATTGTTGTTATCCATCTCTGCAAGGTCAGGCAAGCACAGTATGACCTATGGACATTAACTTAGTGCCAGCTGTTCTCTTATTCCAGGAAAATAATGTTGCTTTAATCTTATTTGCAAGAGTCTGATAAAAGAGAACCATTTATCATCCACTTTAAATGAATAAATCTCATTTAAAAATCATTGTGGTGTAGCTTATATGCCATGTATATTGCTAACTTATCACTGCAAAAGCTGACAGGCCGAAAATCAGATGGTCCAGATGCATATGGATATGGGGAGTAAGACTGAACACCACACTGTCCCTCTGCTTCACTCTGTTCTATGGTGGAGAGGCAGGCTGAAGTCAGAAACAAGCAGAGCAGACAGCAGGATTATTGCATATTCCAGTGTCGCAATAACAACAAGAAAGAAGGAGACAGACACCTGTTGAGAGCACAGGAACAAAACTGCTGGTGGACCCCTGCCCATCTTTATTTCATATGTGTCTTATAAACCACTGTGGACTGGAGGAGACAAAGGGTCTCCCCTCAATCACACTGGTCAAAGGAAATGTCCATCAAACTTCTGTGCCCAGGAGAAAGGAATGTAAATAAAAAGATACCCTTACAATAACGTCTGTGTTTGCAGAGAATGTCTGAGAGCTAGTTACAAAAAAATGACAACATCCAGAACTGCAAAACTCAGGGCAACATTCCAGTCCTTTGAAAGGAGTTTCAGGCCCCTCCTGAAGCACAAGGGAAAGATGCCTTAGGAACCAAAAGCTCGCTGAAGAAGTCAGTAGTGTGTCTGAGTCTTTGTCTTGGTGGTGATGGTGAGGTGTCTGTCTGAGAAGCTGAAATGTCACCCCTCTTACAGCCTTGTCCCATTTGTGTACACGGCTCACAAGCTTTTTAGGAGCTACAGGATCAAAATTACTGGTCAGTTTTTAAAGTGTCACAGGAGTTTTAAGATTGTTTACATGTAACCTGTTGGACATGTAAGGATGCCAGTCATCAGTGGCATGTAGTAAGTCAACCATATGATTTTCAATTTCGTGTGTAAATAGAGGCAACATAGGTAAGAAACAGAAAGCTACAGACACATAGACAGCAGGACATCTCCTCTGTTCAGCCTTGAAAACGCTGCTGTAAAGCAGCATGTGAAACAGAAATATGTAGCAGGCCCTCAAGACTAATAAACCCATGGATTGCTCAATGTAAGGGTTCAGAAGACAGAAAAGCTTGAATTTCCTGTTAGCCAGACACTTCATTGACAGATCACATATTGCTTTCAGACTTGGTAGAAATAAGACAATAAAATACGACCTGTGACGCCCCCAGAGACCTTTCCTGAGAAAAATGATGAAAAGGACTAAAATTGCTTGAGTTCCTAGTGACTTGTGTTCTATGTGGCCTGACCCTCCCTCATTTTATCTTTCGTGCACACACAAGCACAGGGTGGTTGAATTTGGCATGTGTAAGTACATGACACCAGCAAGTGTGTGTACAGGCACTCTCTGTGTAAAGGAAATGAGACAAACAAGAATGCCAGGACATCAAAATGTCCATACAAGTATTATGTATTCCTGTTTTGACCATTACACTTATTAAGACTGCAAATAATCCTGTGTACAGAAACATCTATGAAATATTATAACAACAAAAAAAAAAAAAAAAAAAAAAAGCCCCAAAACCATTGAGGATCTGAGAAATCCAAGAACAGTCTGTGAAGTCTTTTGAACCAAATGCAAAAACTACCATTGCCTCATGAAAGGCCTCTGTGTCATTGTGTATTTCTCCCTACTGAGGAAACTAGTGGAGAATGTTTAATGCTGTATTTATCTGTCTGTAAGATGGGAATTCTGTGCAATGAATAGTTACCAGATAAACCAAAGGAGGTTTGTAATGTTAGAAGAAAGAGCTCTGGGAAGGAGATAAGAAAGGAACATTCTTTTACAGCAGGAATGCTGGTCTAGCTCCAGGAAGGTCTGGGGTTAAAGAGGAGCCAAACTGGGAAGATTCATTGTCTTGGGAGACCAGAGACAAGGTACAAAAAGCAATTCTGGACCATTCCAGAGGGACTGATCCCAGAATCCAAAGGATATTTCAGAGTAGTAAGAAAATTGAGGCATAGAGACATATCCAGGATTTATTGTTTTCTGGCTCTTTTCTTTCCCCCCATGCAATTAAGGGCACTGTCACTTCTAAAAGGCATACACATAGCACCTGCCCTAGCCTCCCTGAGGAGTTCTAGCCCAAAGTACACATGTAGTTGATATTGTGAGAAAGGGTGCTAAACATACACAAATGCCTGGAGACGTGGCCAGTTTAGACCCAAGCCAGGAAGGCATCAAATGCATAAGGGAAGAAACAGCACTGCCATCCACTTGTACAAACAGAAATTTCTAGCAGATGAGCTCAACAAAATAGGGTCCAGCACCTCAGTTTGCCAAGTGTCAGTACTGCAAAGACTTGATTAGACAAATCATTAGGCACATATTTCCAAAGTAAAGATGCTCTGGATTATGCAACTATACAGTTAACCAAGACTCAGAAACACTCTTAATTAACTTTCAAGGACATTGCATGTGCTTGAACTGTTTAACAATCCCTCCTATTCAAATTCTGGCATTAATATTTTCTGTAAGTGTTACGAGAATATTAAGAACAAAACAAAATTATGCAAATGTGTCTCTGTGTCTTCCTATCAGGTATCTGTGTAACTGATTTCCATTATATGGTGGAAACTATACAATTTCTTTTTTTTGTTGTTATTACTGCTCCTGCAAGTTATTTTGCTCTTCAACAAATATCTGCACTGTCCCATACAACGCAGCATTCTAAAAATCTAGGGCACCAAGGCATGCAGCCACTCTAATTTTACACACAAATATAGCATGTAACACAGATATACTTTCAGCTCTGTTTTCTTGGGTGTTTCGTCTTGCTCTGTGCCAGTGACAACTAAGTTTCTGAGTTCACACCAAATAAAATGCTTGTCAGTAAAAGTGAGGTTTTTCTGAGTGCATGCAGCACAATGGGTACAAACTCTCAGCACAGGAGCCACTCAGGTTTAATTGCCTCTGCAGACACTGCACAAAGCAGGAGGCAGCCTTCTCCACACAAACCACAAAAGATGTGCTGTTAGTGCACACTGGAGTCATCTCACAGAGACAGCATGGCACACCTACAGCACTCTGTACTCATAATCTTCACACGAACTAATCATAATGGTAATCTCTAAGAGACCATGTACAGACTAGGAAGAAGAGAAATTACATGACAGCAGATTGTCCACAATCTAGACAAGGACAGATCCGTAGAGTACAGCTTGAAAGATCTGCTGTACAACTTCTACTAATCTACTTATGGCAAGTTAAATAGCTGTTAGCAAATCTCTAAAGAAAAGTTGACCAAAAATAATTTTTTTAAAAGCAGGATAGGGATTTCTTTATAGCCCACACACATAATCTCAAAAAACCTCAAAACTATAGATTCAAGGCATAAGACAAAAAAGCGGCAGTATGTTTTCCTTTGTCTTCCTTTCCTTTAAAATGGGATGAATGTTATTAATTTCCTTATTATCTTCACTGTTTGAATCTAAGTTCACAAACAGCACTTCAGAGAAAAGGTCAAGGTCATGCTGCACCTTATTGTTATGGGAACAGCACACAGGGTCAGGACTCGTGTCTTGTTGGGATTTTACTTTCTCATTGCAAGGTCCCTGTTACCACGGCTTCCCATAGCATAATGCTTCATAAAGAAACTACTGGAATGACTGCACACTAAAATCAATATTATTTTCCTCACCACTGATAGAGACGTTGAAGTAGATTTCATAGAACTAATTGATTGGAGGGAATGTGGAGCAGTAAAGATTAGAAAGCAAAAAATTTATAAAGTGCCAAAATCTTGGCATGTGCAGGAAGATCATTAACTACTCCAGACTGCCCAGACTAATCAAAAACCGAGGTCACAAATGCAACAAAAGGTAGAACAAGAAGTGCTCAGGCACCCCAGCCCACTGCACAAGCTGTGAAGACACAGTAACAAATAGTTTTGCTGTTATTTTGTCTTTAGTTTTAATTAGTAACTTTTTACTGTTATCATGCAAAAGGAGTGGAACTTTTACCAGATGCAAGTTTAAAGTTTAAGAACCTGAAAGACTTAGAAGACCAATGGAAAAGAAATACCTCTTTCATTAAATCTTTCTTAGGTGATCTTTTAATAATGTATTCAATTTCTGCATGCTGCTGAAAACTGGCAATTAGGCAATTTTAGATATGAACAGATAAAAATGGGGTTGTCATGATGCCAAGCAGCACTGACACTGAGAACACAAATACCAGCATAACAAGCTTTATAGTTCTGTTATTCTCATTAATATTCCACACAGTCTTTCTGGTCTATTGCACCTAGGCATGCAGGTCAGTTTTACATGATCATGTGTAAAATGAGAAAGAGTAGTTATAAATCAAAACCATAATAGTTTACAAGTGTTTGGCTGAAAGGCAGAAATGCTTTTCTTCTTCTGAGCAAGACCATTTAAATGAGCTCCAGATTTTTCTACACTCTAAATATAAACTCCTCTGCTCCCAATTCTTAGTTTTAATAAACCTGTACTGTAGGAGAAAGCAAGCATTCATGTGAAAGAAAAAAAAATAAAATCTAAAGTGATGAACTAGAGCTCCGAAACCAGAAATTTGCAGCAGTTTTTGCAGATGTGCTCAGCTAAGCAAGGCTGTGTGTGAATATGTGAGTTATTTTTGTTCAGACACATCAGCAAGGCTAAGCAGCTCTTGGTGAGTTTGTACCCCAAGGTTACTATATTGCTTCCAGTAGCCCTAGTAACTCGTGATCCCATAGACATATCCTTATGATACCCTCAGTGATCTCATTGCAGTGTTGCCTCATTCTATGAATTAAATAATATTCAGGCTGCTGTGCCTCAGGCCTGCACTACACCACTTGGCTTGTTCTGGAAGTCAGAAACTGAAAAGTGAAATAGTCCCTTATTGTAAATGGGCAAGTTTTCCTTTTATAAATAAGACTCTTTTCTTTTGCTGGGATTACCTTATTCAGGTGCCAGATGGTTTACATCACTACACAGCAAGGGAAAGATCTAAATATTGGGGGAGACAAGGCAGCACTCAGGCAGGATACAGCAGTGATCCAAAAAGATTGACAGCCACTGTGCTAAACCATGTTCCAATCAGTACAGAGAGACAAAAACTAAGTAAAATACAGATGCCACTTAGCCTCAAGGCAATGTCTTCAGAAAAGATCTCCCCCTAAGAAGAAAATGTTGAAAACACAACTAGTTCAAACCCATCACAAAAATCAGGTGGAAGAAAGAAGTTTTATATAAGAATAACCAAAAGGACAGGAATAATTTGGGCTCTGAGCCTGCACTCTGTTCCCTGTGCTTAAGCCTTTAAGTGAGCACAGCCCTCAAAAAGAAATGGCACTCCCCAAAGACAGGGGTCTTCCCACGTGACTGTAAGATTGAAAAGAATTATGATAAAATGCATGCAATCCAAAATTTAGGATACTGGGAAAGCAAACTGTCGATTTTGAGAGGGGAGAGGAGCTGCCTGTTTCCTTCTAACTCACACGGTTTACAGGATGATCCATGGCTAAGGAACCTAACGTAATTAGGGGACTGAATAACCTAGTAACAAATGCATCTTAAATGGAGTTGAATGCAGAATAATGGAAGGAAGAGGATGAACTCCTTGTATGCTCTGATGGCTTGTGCCCATAATCATTTAGAAAAAAAATTAGATGTCTTTCTGAAGAGCACAATGTTCAATTGCAGTATAAAAACCACAAATAACTTTTTAATCTTCATTTAGAAACAGCTAACGAGCAATCTGGAAAGTATCAAAGTGCCATTATGTGAAATCAACAGCACAATCACATTTCTGTCCTGGTCATCCAATCTCATGAAAGCCAAAGCACAAATAGTACAGGAAAGGGAAGGGCAATAAAAACAATTAAAGACACAGAAATATTTTCATACTGGAACAGATTGAAAACAAAGAGAAAGCAATATTATCGTTTTTATTTTAAAAGAAAAAAAAACTGGAAATATGACATATGTATGAAATAAATAATGCATAGACAAGTGCAACAGCTGGATCCTAGTTAATAAGGAAACATACTAGAACAGAAGAGATTTTTAAAACTAATAAAGCACATGAAATGCAGTTCCACAAGACACTATTGAAATAAAGATTTCATTAGGATTAAAAAGAAGCTACCTGAAATAAATACATTTCAGTAACACCAATCTGCTTGCTTTCAGATATCAGTGTGTGTTGGCATATAACTGCAAATCTTCCCATGAAAGATAAGATTCCAATCTTTCTCTAAAAGATGTGGTGTTGGCTACTGCTGTTCTTAGGCAATGCAGGTCTAGATGGATATTGAGACAGAAGAAATACAGCAATCCCAGTGTTACTTGGGAAACCAAATAGCATAATGTGTCCACTAACAAATTAGTCAATAAGCACTTTGGAAATTAACCATTTACTTCAGGTTAAAAAACAAATAAACAAACAAACAAACAAAAAATCTTCGCAAAATCCCAGTGAGTTGTTTGTCAGAAAAGGAAATAAACCAAAACAAAAACATAAAAGCCCCACAATCAAACAAACCAAGAAACCTCAAAGAAAGTATGGGGAGTGTGATTCATATCATTTAAGTCTTCTTGCTTTGAATTGCTTAGCACAAATAACGTTTGCCAGTATGTTCAAGACCTACAAAACTTCTGAAAAAGATGATTTATAATAACTCCTCTAACTACAGTGCTGTAACTAATTATTAAGAGGCTAATACTTTCTCATGCCTCCCCAGCCAAGCTTAGCCGTTGATCTCACCTCTAACTGAGCTACTAATTCAGGTAGTGAAGCACATGCTCAAGGCATTCAACTTTTTATAAAGATCAGAACAAGGTTTAATGATTCCAGTTTTTCTACTCCCTTCAGCTCGATGTAGAATGTTTCACACAGTATAATTGAAATAAATGAGATATTAAACCCTAAAAGTCAAGGTACACATAATTACACAGTAATCACTGTTCACTTCAGCTACCTGCTAGGACATCGTCTTACAAGTCTCAAAAGACACATCATTTTAAGTGACTCATTTCTGTCTGCCCTTTATTTACAAATTACTAGCACTATTGAAGTTTGTCTACTTTGATTAGTCCACAGGCACCACCTAATAGAGAGGTTTGAGCTTCCCAAGCTCGTTTGACAGAGGTTCACAGATCAGACTCAAACCAAGGACTCCGAGATAAAATGCACTAAAGCCATCTACTGGAAAATCAATATCTCAGATGTAATGAGTTGTAAGACAAGTAAATTAGAGTACAGATTACTCTGTCAATTGGAACACATAACTTTCCTCTGTAATTAAGTATTTCATATGTGAAACACTGCATTTGGCACTCGCTGCTTTGTCTAATTACTGTACATTTTATTTTAAATTAACAAGAAACTTCCTAAAATACCTTGGCTTCCAACTCCAAAGGTGCATGAGCCAAAAGAGGCTCTGGAGTAATGAGAAAGATTTCCTGCCCTAGCAGGAGCTGGCATTGGAAATAAAGTGTGCTGTATAATTAACGTGCCTGTCCTTTCTCACTTCAGCCCTGCTACTGTTATGAAAACAGTTACTTTTAGAATAGTTCTAATCATCACTTATCCAAACCACAGAAACAGTGTGAATATGGAAGGCAACATGAAAAATTATAGCTCAAATCCATAACCCAAAGGAAATATTTTTGTTTAGAAGTCCAGCTAAGAAGAATACACAATTCCTTCACTTTCTTCTTAAAACATCCATTGATTAAGAGCATGTAAATCCTGTTTCAGTTTGCAGATGGTTGAGGCACCGAAAATCTGTTACACCTGTACTTACACAGGACTATGCTGGGTGCTCAGGACATGCACAGGCAAGGATATCAGCTTTGGAGGAGGAAGATCTTGGGGTGGGGTGGGATGGGGTCCTGGACAAACAGAGAATACTCTGAACACTTGAGAAGCCTATACTATAGCCAGAGCTTACATACAGTTGAAGATAAAGGAAGAGTTTGGAGTTTGTCCATGTTACAACAGAAGCATGAAGGACCAGCAATAATGTGAGACTGAGGGCTCTTGTGTTGTGCAAATCTCTGTTCTCAGAAAGGATATGGTATCCCAAGAGCTGGTCTGCAGACCTGTGGATATGAGTAGTGCCTGGACTCTTAGGTTCAAGAGTGTGAAAGCTTTCAGCTATCTCTAATCAGCTTTAAACACAGAAGACTGAGATGCGATGTTGGCATTTGAACAGATTTGAGACTTAGGTCTGTTTTAAAAGAAAGGCCTAGGAGACTGCAGATGCATGGTTGTGGAGGGCTACATACCAGAAGGACAACTGGAAATACCATACCACCATCTATGCCAGGATGTATATTTTTTCTGAAAGACGTTTCATATTACTCCGTGATTTTTAAGTACTTTATATAGAAAGGTTTTTCTCACTCTAAGAATAAAGAAGGACTGTGATGTCTGTAGTTCTAAAGAACATCTTTGTGGATAGAGATGAAAAGTTCACTTCTTTGTATTGTTCATTTGTTCTTGATCTCCTTCCTTCTCACTGCTGCATCTGATCCACCACCCAGAGAAATCAAAGGGATATTTTTCTGATCAGTGCTCCTTTGTTGGTGTCAGACACAATCAAAGACTGGGAGTTTATTGCATTACAAAGTGTTGGGATTTAGTAACAGATCAGATCAAATCAGTTAGGGGAAAGTACCACAGATCGATATTTAAAGCGCTTTGCCATTTTCTTGAGTAAAACCTGACCACTCATCAAGGTAGAAAACTTTTCATATTCTGATACTCACTTTGTCCTTTCAAAGAAAGTCACATAAAAAAACCACAGGTGCATGAGAAAACAGTTTTTGGACAGTCTGTTAAGTGGGAATTATTATTGTTTTATTTAACATGCACTGCAGAGAAGATATTTCATTGCCAAGGAACCAAAATTTATTCTAGACCAAAGCCCTCCCGTATCACCAGTAACAAAGAAGAGAATTTGTGCAAGTATGAGCTATACTGACCTCCATTCCAAATTCGTTTTACATTCCCTGAGTGATGTAAAGAGGTCATGGTGTTACTTAAGATAAGGCTGTTTCCATCTTCAAAAATCTTAATCCAAACATTTTCTACACATCTAGTTGGGAGCTGATCTGTTTCCTTCAGGCCTAACTTCACCATGCAATGAAGTAAGACACAAGAGTCTCTAAGCAGCAAATCTAAATGGCATGACACAGAGCTGTGTGTGGTGACTAGCTCAGGTCGAGATGATGTGTCTGTGAGCTCAGGCATCACACTGGAACATGTGCCCACCTTCCTTCTGAGACTGACTGGTTCAAACACCCCTAGCATGACCTGTTCTCTCAAAAAATTTCATAAGGCAGGTGCCTTTCCTATTCTTTAAAACCCCCTTACAATTAAAAGGAAACCGTTCCCAGCAAAAGAGACATACGCCAATAATGCAAGGACAGCTTTAGGATGCTTTTGTGAATCATGCTTTAACAGATCTAAAAAAGCAGCAGCATAGTTATGCATTATAATTCAGCTGACAGGAATCACGACTTCTTCACATGATAACTCTCACCAAAACCAGAAAGACCATGAGGATTTTAAGTGCTGATATCCCAAATGAGAGCACATAGACCAAGTGCTGACACTACACACTGCCACACTAAAAATCAATAGATACACTCTCATATCCCCCTTTCTACTCTGGTGCTACCAGTTGCTGAACGTGAGCTACATATTGCAGCCTTGTAGTAGGATATTCAAATAGGTGCAAATACACAGAGAAAGAAAATAACTTACCTGCTTATGTTTTTAAATACTGTTTATGATTTTCTGCAGTCCTCACTTTAGTTAGCAAACTGCACTGCACACCAGTTTTCATCAATCAGCACTTTATAGGTACATACACACTGTGCAAAAGAGCTGATAGTGTAATTTTCAACTTCATACCAAATATACATGCCTTCTTTTTAAGGTAAGAAAACTAGTTTTTGATGACTGACCTGAGAAAACAAACAAAATACAATGAAAACAGCACTGTACTTTTCCTTTAAACACAACATAGCTAAACAAAGTCAGATTCCCACAGACTGGCCAGAAGAAGTTCCCACTACTCTGTCTCCATCAGGATTAGACCAACAAAAAGTGAAAAAGCCACACTCCTTAGAGTGAAGCTGCAGGAGACGAAGGTTCTGCCGTGAAAAAGCCAGGGAGCTGGGCACACAGAGTGAGCTCTCCACCTTCGCAGCCACCAGCTCAAAGTCAAGATATAACAGGGAAGAGCTTCAAAACTTTCTCAGTTATTCAACACTCAGCAGGACTTAAGGTACAACTCACCTGCTAACCTTGAATAGCAGAAAATCAGATTACATAAGAAGGATCATAACATCTTTAGAGTACTCTGATCCTAGAACAGTAAGAATTCAGGTGATTCAACCTGCCTGTGCCTTATGCTACTCCCGTCCAGTTTGGTGCTAAAATTAGAGGCCTTTGTCACATTGCTTGTAGGTATCCACAGGATAAAAACTGAAAATATGGAAGATGCATAGCCTGAAACGTTTCAATTTTACACAAAGAACTTCATAAAAAATCTATTCACTTTATTCCTAGCAGCCATGTAAACACTTTCCTGAGTATTAATCATAGGATCTAATCTTAGTGTCAGGTTCAACCATGCCCTGACACCCTGAAAAAGGCACAGGTGAAGTCATTTGTGTTTTAATGCAAAAGAACTAGGCATGGGAGAGTATTTAGGAAAAGTAATCCTAATTCACTTTCTAATAAGATTAGTTAAACTGCATTAAGTTGGCAAGTGGATGCTTTTACTCAGAATGAAAGTGGTCTTAACTTGGTTTAGTTTAATTTGCTTTGGAATAAGTTCAGGAATTAATCTTATTTAACTAATCCATCTTAAGCCCATTAATTACTTCAGATTCTCCAGTTTTCCAGTGCAGACAAAACCACGTTTGCCTTAATTGTTGGAGACTGAGCTTGCAGATCTAGATGAAGCAGTTTAAGGAGCACATTCCAGATTCAGGTTAGCATCTCCATGGCTAAACCTCATCAAACAATTTTATGATCTTAACACAATTCCATTGCAAAACAAATGAGATTAATCACCTTCAGGGGTCTACAGAGCAGGTCATGTGTGCACTAAACACAATAGACTCATTTCAGGCAGGCTTAACAGATACTCTGTTCCTCAAGAGGCTTTTAGCTGATAGTGGTCAGAGGTTTTATGGGTCAGATTGTTTTATCAGCCGAACTGGTATATTGAAAGTACCAAAAATGGATCTCAAAAGGAAGAAAAGACAGAATTTTTCTCTATGACTTTACATTAGCATCTCCTATGTCTTATCATAGGTCTCCTATACAGATTTCTAAGAGTTTCTCCTAGAGCAGTTGATATGCAAACAGGATAGATGCTCTGAGGCAGAAACTTTCAGGTGGCCCTGGGGCAGCAATACATCACCTGGTGCTGGTATGAGCCCTGCTCAGTATTTTCAAAGCTTTTCCATCTATCACCTAAAGGGAAGTCAAATACATTGACTATTTTGCAGTTCTTCAGAGGATTACCATTAGATTAGGGGAAATCTGAACAAGCGATACAAATGCAAATGGCAATTCACTCAAGGAAAGACAGTCTGAAGTCAAGCCTGCTGCAGTTATTCATTTGGGTTTTGTGACACTTGTCAGCCAGGTATCACAAGCTTGCTGCAAGGAACAAGTAGGCAACAGCCCTACTCCTGCCAACCCAGCCCAAATATTACCTGTGGATTTCACCTGAAAATGCTTCAGGGAAACTCATGTATCCACAATTTTCATCATCCCAGCCCTCTCAGGGAAGGGCTTCTACTCTCCCTGCCTTACATCTTCACTCACCCCAGCAGGTACAACTGAGTGCAACCAGGGCCAAGCCACTTTCCTTTCCAGAAGACCTGTTTAAGCTGGGTATGGAACAAAAGTTTGGGACAGGACACACTGAATCCATGCTAATGTTCCTTCTGGCCTCCACAAAGAGGGACTTCGAGGTGCCGATTCCAGCACAAAACCCAGAAAAACACAAGGATATGGTAAAGACACAAAACCAGGTTTACTCCTAGTAGGAAAACTGTCTCACACCCATTCATAGAGTGTTGGTCTCAGCCTGCATTCCTCTGCCTACCATGTCACAAAGGCAATGAGCTGATGCCCAAAACACAACTAATGACATATTTCACAGCTCAGAGGGGTATATGCCACCGACTGAAGAGTGTCTGTACTGCCTGAACACTACCCCTTTCCAGACAGCTGAAAAAATCACCAGCCACTGGTTGTGACAGGCAGAACAGGAGAAATCCTCTAATCCCACTATGAACTCCTACATCACCCTGAGGCCTGAGATATGCCTCATCCCTGGTTAGCTGAATGTGCACAGCACTTTCTGTCACTGCAGAGTCTGCCTAGGTGCTCTCTGATGGTGCAGAACCGATGCAACTGATCCATATTTTGACTAACACCTTTTGACTAAATCCAGTTGCCACAGAAATAAAGCCATCATGACCTAGTCCCAAACAACGAAAGTAAACTTGCTTATGAGTTTTATTAGATTCACCTAGGGAGCTAACACTAGAAAGTTGTAACAGGCCTGGAAAAAAGGGAGTTTTGTGTGGTTAGCCTTCTTCAAGACTGTTGAACTTCTATAACAGCAAAACCCTAAATTTAGCACTGAAAGGACTTTCTATTTTAAGGCATATTTATACAGTAAAAACTGCCATCTTACACATACACACATATGTGAGTGTTATTGCTGGGGTTTCTTTATTGGAAAAAAAGAGACACATTTTCTGCTAGCCTGACATTAAAGCAACGAAACAAGAATGTCACACATCCTGTAACAAAATATATTGACCATAAAAGCTGAACTTCATGATGAATATAAAAATAAAGTCTTACATCTTAATCATAATTAATTAACTTAATTAACTGACTTGGCTGTCAGTTACAGCAGTGGGCTGTTTTGGGCTAAAGTAGAGTTAATTTTCTTCACAGCAGCTAGTATGGGCTGTGGTTTGGATTTGTCCTGAAAACCATGTGGCTAACACAAGGATGTTCTTGCTACTGCTGAGAAGTGCTCACACAGGCATTTTCTGCTTCTCACACCACCCCACCAGTGAGTGGGCAGGGGGTGCACAAGGAGCTGGGACAGGACACAGCCAGGACAGCTGGTGATACAGCCAACAAAGAGATATTCCATACTGTATGCCATCATGTTCAGCATACACAGCTGGGGGAAGAAGGAAGGGGAGAACATTCAAAGCATTAGTGTTTGTCTTCCCAAGTAACTATTAGGTGTGATAGAGCCTTTTTTACCTGGGGATGGCTGCCTGCCCATGGGAAGCAGTGAATTAATTCCTTGGTTTGCTTTACTTTGTGTGCACAGCTTTTTCTTCACCTATTAAACCCATGAGTTTTCACACTTTTACTCTTCCAGTCCTCTCCCCCGTCCCATGGAGATGGGGGGCAATTAGTGAGTAGCTGTATGGTGTTTAGCTAGGGTTAAACCACATGGAAACATCCATTCTTAGCAGGTACCTCTTGAAGCCTGAGTGGCTATGCACGAGGCCATGGTGGAGCACCTCAAAATGTGTGTCCATGGATGAGCCCACAACAGAGCAGGTACAGCCCTGGAGGGACTGCAGCCGTGGGCAAGGCCGTGCTGGAGCAAGTTTACTTGTGAAGGGACTGTGGCTGTTGGTAAGGCCACATCAAAGCAGATGTACTTCTGAAGGCTTTGTGGCTCATGGATAAGGCCAGGCAGGAACTAATGCACCTCCGAGCGATTGTGGCTTTGGATAAGTCTATGCCACAGAAGGTGCACCCTCAAAGAGATTGTGGCTCATAGATAAGGCTCCACTTGGAGCAGGTACAATCCCAAGGGACTACAGCCTGTGGGTAAGTCCAAGTTGGAACAGGTGCAAGGGAGGAGTTAATTGCAGTGTTAAACCCGATGGTCTGGTCCAAAGGGACCAGAGGTGGAGATTGTAATGGAAACACCTTTAAATTGTTGTCATGCATTCTTTCAGTTGCATGTTACAGGAATTACTATAGCAGGAACCACCTGAACCAATGGAGGATAAGCCATACAAGAAGAAGTGCAAATGCAGCAGTGTTCTGACCCAATCTGGCCTTGTTGCCCAATAACTCCATGCAACACTTCATTCCTCCTACCCTGAGTGACCACCACAAGCAGCAGACAGTAAGAAAAGAATATACACAGTCTACAGTGGGCTACAACAATATATTGTTGTACTTACATGTAAGTCATAGGTAATGGAGCATCTTCATAACCATCTCATACCCTGGCACTCTCCAGCTCATCTCCTTGAGTTTCTTTGTGGAAAAGAAAAGAGGAGGAATCCATGATTAATAAGATTTTCTAAGTATTCTGTTCTGTGTGTATTTAGCTTCTCCACAAGAGAGAAGAATAAGGGTCAAGCTCTTTCTCACAAGAAAGGATAAAGGTGAGGAAAGAACCTCTCAAAAGTGCTGATACAGACAGATAATTCACCATGCACATTCTCACCCACAATGGTTATTCATCTATGTCTTCAAATATATTTTATGTAGATATTGAAAAGATATTTTTAGACAACCTAATGCAACATGAGGTTTCATACTAAGTTTTATAAGACCAAGTTAAGCAAGAGAGAAATATATAGGAAATTGCTACATCAAGTAACTCAGATGCTATGATTGTTCACAAATTTTAACAGAATATAAACGTAAGACACAAAGCAAAAATTGTTTATTGCTTCTTTCTGTGCCAGGCCTGAAAGCCCACAGGACCCATGGTTGTGGAGGCACTGGGCTCAGAACACAAAAGAATAACTTCACTCAGATTGTTCTTGCACTCTTTCAAGGAAAGGGCAGAAACACAAACTACTCAGCTACTGCCACAAAATCCACTCCAGCACAGCTGTGAACCCATCATGCAGCTGGCAAGATATATGAACAAGAATCAAATCTCAGTTCAAGTCCCAGACAACACTGAAAGAGTCTTTGTGTTGTGTGAGTCTTTCCAAGTCACCTTCCTCCTTATCAGTAGCTCTTATCTTCATCCTTTGATCAGCCATACCACCTTTCTCTATAATCTGACTACAAATCGTCTCCCCACAGTGCCTAATCCCCACAGCCACCAGACTGCCTGTGCCCACAGGGAACTCACTGGAACTTCTGAGCCTTTTTTCCATTTCCTTTCAAGATCTCAAATTTGCAAAGCTACCAACATAGATTCTGACCAGATCTTTTCCAGACTCCCTCCCTTCCATCACAAATCATGCTGCTCATACACCTTCTCATGGCCATTTTTCCTACCAGCAGTCCTTTTTCAGCATCTCTTACAACCACATTTCCTTTACTCATAGCTTTTCCATGTTTCTTTAAAGATGATACCTGCTTCCCAACTCTCCTTTTTCTCCTCTCCACTTTTTGGTACTTACAATTTCTTCCCTTTCTCTTCACAGGGTGTTTGATATGCCCTTTTCTCCCCTCATCCAGAGGCTGTATATGCTTCTGTTCTCCACTCATCCTACGCTCTGATCTTTCATTCTTACATTTGATTTTGAACTTTCATTCCACAAAATCTAAACAAAAAGCAGAAAAGAAAGCAGGCACTAGTAAAATCCTGATCAGAGCTCCATATATCCTCCAGCAAAGCTAAGCTCTTGTGGCCTTTAAGGAGGGCAAACAAATCCTATTCAAGTAACACACCTGAAAGAGGAAATGACTGCATTCAGCTGTCATGGCTCTATCTCACATCATTGTGAGATAAATACTGCTGAGCTCCGTGAAGCCAGGCATTACTCTCAGTGTGGAATATAAACACCACATAAGCAGAAAAACCTTAACACAGGACAAAACTACCTACTTAATATTAGTAAAGCATTCTGGAAAATAAATTCCTGGAAGACTAATGCTCTTCCAGGTGTGTGGCCTGCAGCCTAAGCCTTTCAGATATCCAGCTGAGGCAGTCAGTAACCACTTTGAAAGACGCTGCTGCCCACGGTGAATTATCGCTTAATTAGATGGAGCCAGGATGTTCTGTCACATGTGCAATGCTTTATGAATAAAATCAAGTGTATCCTGCTTTCTAAGCATTCATCTCACCACAGCACAAAACCTGGGAAGTGACAGCTTGCTACCAGGAGGAAATCTACCCAAAAGAGATATCTCTTATGTTTCAAAAAGGAGTGCAGCTATAAACAGTTCAAACAACTCAATAGTCTGCAGTGCTGTCAGTCATAAATGCTTATGTGGTGCAGGAGCAGAGAAAAGCTCCAGTCAATATCAGGATGCTACTGTGATGAGCTGTATCGATGTGGGGAAACAGCCTGGTGAGAGTTTGTCCACAGAAGCAGCTCCATGGTCACTCCCCTCCCATGCTTACTGTAATGCCCCAGTAAGGAGGCTTTTATACTAACCCACTTCCAAACTAGCTTGAAGCAATTTCAGAAAGATCCTCTGTTTAGATTAAGAATGACCACATAAGGACTTTGTGCAAAAATAGCTGGCATGCTTTAAAGTCGTATTCTAGATTGTTTTGAAACAGCATTCATGTATAAATATATACCTTATACATAAAATCCCTGCCTTGAAGGATTTACTACCCAAAAATCCAATCTTGCAAACACTTATACACCTTCTCAGCTTGTGGTACATAATTAAATCCTTCCTGTGTGTTTTAAGAAGCTTGCATGAAGTTTCATGATCTAAAATTCTAGGAACAGTTTTTAATTTCTGAGTTAATTGGAGGTGATCTCCCTCGTGTCCAATTCCTAGCAACAGGTCAATAAATTCAGTAGGAGGTCTTTTCAAGCAACATTTAGATTTCCAGTTCATAAGAGAAGACTCTAAAATCAGCATAACCTTGAGTGAATATTGCACTTCTCAAGAGGCTAAAATCACTTATACTTCCCACATTTCAAATGCTTTGCTAGATCAAATACTATAAAGACGCATGTTGACACTCTAATTATTTGGTTAGTCCGTTACTGAGAGCTTTCTATACAAAATTGGCACAACATTAATTCCCCGGTTAGTTCAACTCTTAAAAACATAGCACAAACAGTGAACAGAAGGATGAAGGAAGATTGTAGTTAATACTACTGCTAAAAGGTTTAGTAATTTGTGTAACACAGGAAAAGTCCCTACAAACAATACCGAAAGAAACATTTTGTGATATATATATATATATAAAGCTAGAAGTCCAGGGGAACAGTGATAGTAGTCCAAATAAATCCAAAGATCAATTAAATAAATGGAATAACAGAAGAGATTGGGTTGGAAGGGACCTTAAAGATCACCTAGTTCCAACTCCCCTACACCTTTCACTAGACCAGGTTGCTCAGAGCTACATTCAACTCGGCCTTGAACACTTCCAAGGATGGGACACCCACAACTTCTCTGGACAACTTGTTCCAGTGCCTCATCACCCTCACAGTAAAGAATTTCTTCCTAATATCTAATCTGAACCTACTCTCTTTCAGTTTAAACGCATTCTCCCTTGTCCTGTCACGACATGCTCTCGTAAATGTAGTCCCTCTCCATTTCTCTCCTAGGCTTCCTTCAGGTACTGGAAGGCTGCAATTAGGTCACTCTGAAGCTGCCTCTTCTGGTAATATACTGAAGACCATGAACTTAGAGAATGGATGTGTAATTCATCTCTTCTATGACATTAAATATGTGACACTAATAGCTTCCACGGGATACTGAAGCACAAATTCCTCAACCCACCCTGGACAGGAGTAGCTAGCCAGCTGGCTAGCCGCAGTGCCTGTCTTCAAACAAAGCCACCAGGTCCCCACATTTTCATTCCAAATCTCAGTACTCAATGATATAGACCACGGGTGGTTGAAGACTAAAGCCTTTGAAAAAGATGAGGGGAGATTAAGTTCCTACAGAGGAGAGGGAGAGTCCTATTGACTACTCAGTGTTTTACTTGAAGCTGAGGCAGTAAAAGTAAGTGGGGAGTGACACTGGAGGGAGACTGTCCAGAACACAGACACATTTAGGCTCTGGTTGAAAAAGGATAAGTGCAGCTATCTACTTATTTAGACTAACTGGATGTGTTTGTAACATTTCCTTCTGTATTGGCAGACAACAGTATGGCCTTAAACTTTGCCTGGCCTTGTTTGACCAGTTAAGTTTGTCTGAAGCTGTCTACAAGGTGGCTTGGGGAAAACCCTCTGAACTGAGCAGACAGTAAAAATTTTAGTGTGACAATGACGATTGTGGACCTGCAGGCATTTTTAGAAGACACAGTGCTAAAGGCACTTCTTGCCACACTGCTAATGATCCTAATTTGCAGTTGCTACCATTAGTGCCAAGCCTTGGAAAATGTGTTCCCTGTGGCAAACACAAATCAGCATTTCTCTTGCAAAGAGCAGATGGATGAGCAGTATCCTGGGACTCCAGGCAAAGCCTGAGGCACCACATTTGGGAAATTTCCAGTTATTTTTTCCTTTCCCTGCTTCCATAATTTAGGGACAGCTTACAGAAGAAGCCAGGCAAACACTGCCATAACCTAAGTAACCTTTCTGAAAGTCATACAGTTACACTGCTTTACTGGTAACACTATAAACCAGCCCTTTTTTTTGTTAATCGAAGCAACTGTTGATACTTCTTGTTTCCCTTCAGTGGTGATAAATGTGTTTGTTTCTCAGCATACTAATTCATAGTGAGCACTTGAGAGCACTGCAGATAAATCAGCTGGGATAGCAAGAAGAACGAGGGGCGAGAGCTGCTGTTTCAGAGGCCAGTGGATTTGGTATGGTAGTCTCTTTTCTGGTTTACGTTGTGTAATCTTTCAACATTCATATAGTGGGAGACACCCTGGACCAGCTGGTTATGAAAGCAATTTGGGTTTATATCTCACAGTCTACAGCTGCCTGGCTTGGATAGAGAACCACCACTCTCCAAGTGAGTTTTACCTTAAAACAAGCTTTTGTTATTTATCATGTGTCATTCCTCATCAGTTACAGTCTAGGTTTCTTTGGGTTATAACAGCTCTGGCAGGCATGTGCTTTTCCTGGGATCTTTGTGCCAGCAGGCCCACAGAAACAGTCTGCATGAAAAATTCATTTGCATCAAATCTCTGCAGCATCTATTTTATCAAAGCAAGCGCTTGTACACTCGACCAGTGGAAGCCACAGATGGGAGGTTTAAGGCAATCAGCTCCAAGATTAGGAAGAAAATCAAATACATATCCTGCTTATGCATTTCTGAATGTGAAAAAAATAAATATCCAGGAGCATAGGAACAGTAGAGAGCAGGTCACCAGTGTCCAGCAACTATTTTATCAACTTCACTAACAGAACATGGATGTTTATCTGGTATGAAAACACACTGCTGTATAGTCTGCTTTAGTTAACTCATCACATAAATCCTCTCTCACAGGAATTTTCAAGAGGTGTTGAAAGCATTATTAGAAATGTCAAGGCTGGAACTGTCAGGAACTTCAGTGTGGAGGAGCCTCAATTGAACAAGGCAGAGTGTAACAATTGAAAACCCTCTGAATTAAAAATGTTTGATTAATTTAACTTTCTTATATGAAATCAAAACCCCAGTTTGCTTCTAATCCTTCTCTTGCTGAACAGAAAAGCATCTTTCCTTTAGAACATTATTTTTATTTAGTTTCCTGCTATGATTTCCCCAACCACCTTTGCCAATTGGATGTCTCAGGTCAGATGGATTTTCAAGAATGACTGAACTGCTGATAAACTTTTGGATTCCTATAGTTTTAATATTGCCTCAATAATGATATGCCCCTCATATATACAGAAATAAACACAATTTTTCACAGAGGTGATATCATACAAAGAAGACCCAAATTGATTTGCAGTCCTGTGGATGATGAGAGGGTATCCCACAGACTGAAGAACAAACAATAATGTTTTTGAGTTCCTAGGAAACCTGCAAAGACTGTAGAAACACCACAAAAAGTCATCAGATCCTTACAAGGAAAAGGAATTTTACATGTTGTTGCCACTAATAGACCCAAATAAAAATGAATAAAATTAGAAATAAAGTTTTGAGAAGATGCTCTCAGTTTTTATTCCAAATCCCTTCCTGTTCCTAAATGTAGTTTTTATTATGATAATCTAACTTTTAGCAGCTACACAGCATTTTCACTAAACAATTTCCTGTCTTAAAAAATATTTACTGCAAGTGCAAAATAAAACAAACACATATCACAAAGCTGGAAAGGTGTCCATTTTTTTGTTTATATATGAAAGCCTAACTATTTTATTTGGATTTTTAATTACAATACCCCATGGAGGCCATACACTGGTTGCTGAATGCTTCCCCACACATTCTGCTCCTTAGCTGCATTTTCTGTTCCATCATTAAAGATCTTCTCTCACAGGGGATGAGACTGTCATAGTTCCATTAAAAGGAAGGGAAATATGAGCCAACAGGGAAATATTTTTGCATCAAAATATAACTGATTTGAATTAAATGTTCCGTATTCCAGTGTTTTGACAAAAAGATTTTTTTTCAAATAACATAAACAAACTGAAGCCTCCACAGATCTATATTTTAGAGTTTTGTCAACAATGAATCTGGTAATGTATCAACAATGTAAAGCATCTATAAGCAACCCAAAGTTTTGCCTAAAAGTATCTAAAAGGGGAGTGCCAAGAGGATGGAGCCAGGCTCTGCCCAGTGGTGCCAAGCAATGGGACAAGAGACAATGGGCAGAAACCGATGCACAGGAAGTTTCTGGAATATGAGGAAGAACTTCTTTACTGTGTGGGTGAACACACAGTGGAATGGACTGCCCGGAGAGCTTGTGGAGTCTCCCTCACTGGAGATATTAAAGAATCATCCGGACACAATCCTGTGCCATGTGCTGCAGGGTAGCCCTGCTTGAGCAGGGAGGTGGGACTACATGAGCCACTGTGGTCCCACATGAGCCACTGTGGTCCCTTCCAACCTGGCCCATTCTGTGATTCTGGGAATGGCAAACCATCAGGCACTGTAGCAGCACACTTGGCAGAAGCTGCTGCTTTTGAGCTTCAAGTTTTGGTGGGAAGAAAGCCCAGGCAAAGCCCTCGGCCTTCTTCTTCCCCTAACTGAACTCTCTGCCTGAGCTGTGGTAAAATCCCATATTTCCCTTGTATTACCTGCATCCATACTTCAGATCCTATATATGGCTATGTCCTGGAAAGCTCTCCCCTCCACTGGTCACTTTGAACTACACGGTTTCCCAGTGGGCGTTTCCTGGTCCCACCTCTCTTTAAAAAAGCCCTTCAGGGCTTCCTCATGCTCTTTCTTCTGGGTTACTCCAGCCACCTGGATATCTCTGGACCCTCATAATGCAACACTGGACTCACAATAAACGGCTGTTATCCCGGAGAAGAGCCCTCTGTGTAGTGTTTTGTTCTAATCGGCACTAGCACACCACGCCTGGGGAAACGCTCGTCCTAGAGGAGCCAGCAGAAGCAGGTTATCTGCAGTCGCTAGGACTCTGTCCTTTGGGAGAGTTATCAAACCATTGCAACTCATCCCAGCAGGGATTCCACTTGCATAAAGGCGCTGTCGTGACCTCGACAGCATCTGGGATAAGCGCCCTTTAAGGCACCACAGTGTTTGTCCGTATAAATGTCTTATCTAGAAGTAGGAAAGCTAGAAATCCCCAAATTTAGTCATAATAAACCCAGATATTTCTGCAACATCAATAATACTAATGAAATTTTTACTGTTATAATTTAAATCATAGTAGGTCTAATTTAATTTGTTCACGCAGAATTTGTTCTTCCCATAGGAACATCTGTGAGA
Source organism: Climacteris rufus (assembly GCA_013398175.1). NCBI lineage: Eukaryota > Metazoa > Chordata > Aves > Passeriformes > Climacteridae > Climacteris > Climacteris rufus. The sequence continues at coordinate 1,301,404 of VZRZ01000466.1, forward strand.
GGGGCTAATGGGAAGAGACAAGTATCCCATGTTTTATTCTGCTTTCTTCTACTAAACCAAATATATTTACCTGAAGTAGGTAAATATCAGCATAGTAAAACTGGAGAGCCACTGCAGCCAGAGAATGCTAAACTCTTTGCCTTCCCCAGAAAGTGAGCAAACAGGATCTGTGAGAAAGAGAAAACTAATGACTCCAATTCCCCAGCACAATGCAAGCATGACCTCTAACATGTCCCACGAGTCTTTTGGACACTAAATGCTTTCTTCACCACAGTATTCCATCTGAGAAAAGATGTGATAATTTGCAGGAGCAACGAGGGTGAAAAACGGTAAATCTGAAGGAATAATATCATAATAACCCTCCTAAGATTCCTTGCCTATGTTACTGCTACAACCATGTGTTCTTAAAAAGATACGCTTTTTAATCTCTTGTGTTTCTTAACATATATACTGCTTGTTTCTCTCTTCCCACGCACTTTGGCAGGTAGTTTCTTTTCCTTATTTTGTTTCTCTTTCATCTGTCAGTTTTCAGGAGCAAGAACTGTGTTTGCGTTTTGAATTTATAGCACAGTAAGAACATATTGAATTTAAAGCCATAATCTAATGTAAAGACATTAAATCACCACAAATAATAAAAGGCAGATATAAATTGTCCTAGACTGCATAACTGTAAATGCAAGAAATATGAGTCAAGATTAAGTTGTAGTGGCATTTTGGCTGTCTCAATATAGACTAAGCAGAAATGGAACACCTGCTCTGATCTTCACAAATTGAAGTTCAGCTCCTCTGTAGATTTTGAGTTCCCATTTGCATTAGCAAAGGACACCATTGTTTATGTAAATTGGTCATTTATTCACATAGCAGAGTAGAAAATGTGCAATATGCTTCTACACAATTAGTGCAACCAGCTGTGATACCCACAAGAAAACACAAAAGAAACCGTAATTACGGAAGCAACTACTAAGTAACTTCCAGGTCAATGCTATACTTCCCATGCTTCAGCAGCATGAGCCAATCGCATTACTTTAAGGCTTTTTTTCAGAAACTACCAATAATCCAGTAAGGGGGAAATATTAATTTTTCAGGTGCAAAACAGTGGTGTAATGGCAGTCATATCTTTCATATTTAGACAGTGGAAAAAGGCAGAGATAGTTTGTATTTCTGAAAATAGGTGTGAGAGCCCTTGCACTCCCAGACCTGAGCTGACATCTTTCCACCACCACAGATCTCTCACTGTGTCCTGGCTACAGCAAATAGTTATCCAACATCTGTACGTGCATGTGGCTGTGAACAGGTAGATAAGCCAGTGCAACACATACTAAAATTCCTGCAAAGTTCATCCTGCTGCTTCAGTTATTCACCCAAAAATAACAAATACATGCAGACTTCAAACACATCATGCAGGTCACAATTGGCAGGGAGGCTCTGATAAGTGAGTGAAACAGTGAACAAAATCTTTTCTATAACAAAAGTTACCTTAAGATAACTTCAGAAGCGTCTCTCGTATCATCTTGTGATGAGACACATTTCTTTATTCTCAGTTTATTGCTCTGTGGCAGGTCCATCATGAAGCACAAGCAAAATAGCAGCCCCACAGAGAGAAAGGAAAAAAGGGAGGGAAAGTAACTGTCTTATTCAAGGAACAGAGATACTTAAACAATGACCAGGGTATTTGTGAATGAACGCTGAAGGAACATTTTTGATCTAAGCTATTTAATCTTATTTAGGAAAGATTGATGCAGCTATCAAAGTTATCATGCATAATTACTGCCATTTTCATGGAAATAAAGAGTGTTCGTGAAGTCATTTGACTGTGCCAGTCCTTCTTTAGTCATAGTGAAAATGAGCAAGAACATGGTTTTACAAAGAGGAGAAGCCTCTCCCCACCACCACCAGACTATTCTTCTTGAGCACCCCGACAGGTCTACACACACTTTTGTCTTTACACTTTAGCAATAACACAGCTGTTCCCCAAATGTGTTCAACAACTGTTCTCTAATGCCATCAGTTTCATAGTGTAAATGGGTCCTAAAATAGCTGGAACATTATGTCCTTTACTATTATATCTTCCCGCCTGGCTGCCAGATTGTTCTCTTTTCCTATTTTTGACGGATTAAGTAGAACCATAGCAATTTGTTGATGTAAAAACTAAGCAATCTCTTTAAACTGTCTCAGTGCTCATCCACTGCTGTCACTGACTCTACCTGAATTCATTTTGGAGCCTGCACTACAAAAGCTTTATTCATGAGGGATTTGCATATGCAAGCAGATGAATCCAATAAAATAGACTCATTTCATATCTAGAGACAACATTAAAGATTTACCTTTTTGTTCAGCTGCTGACACTGGCCCCTTTCACTTGTCTTCTTCTCTGTCTTTTTAGGGGCCTAGGTTGATTCTGCAAACATTTAATTTGTAAGTGATGTCCTTCCACAGGTGCCCCTCTTGGTGGACTGTGCAGAAATGCCAGCAATTACTCAAGCTTTGCACTCTTCCAAGTTTTGTCAGCAGCAATGGGACTCTATTCAAGCACCAGTGTGATTTTCCTTGAAACCAGCAAAGAAAACAGGCCCTATTCCATTGCCAGAAACCAGGAAGAAATTAATTAATAAGAGACTTGATATTAGAAAAGCATTCTTCTCTGTGACTTACAAGCTCCCTTCTTCTCCACTGAGAGGTGTGTGGTACAATAGACCAGCTGCTCAGGTTTGGCTATGACAGCTCTTCACTCAGAGGCATAACTAGAATAGAGTTGCACTTTCTCCCACAGAAAGATGAAAAAACACCAGGTTTGTTACCCCAGAACCTCAAAATGAAGCAAATCTTGCACTGGGTACAGTAGGGAACATCAGCAAGGTCAGATCGCTCTGCCTCTTCCCCTCGTTCACCAATAGATGGTGGCAAAGGCCCCCTCCGAAGCTGCCACTGGATTTGCACAGTTATTTTTTTGATTCCTCCAATAACATAGAAAATGGGGAAGGCAGAGGCAGACATCTCCTTTGCAACAATCACCCATAAACAAGTTAATAATTTCTAACGTACCTGTATGTAATTACTCTGTTAATGCCAGCTTTCTTTATCTTCAGATATGAATGTATTTGTTTCTTCTTTTGTAAAGTAACAATAGTGTTTCGCTTTAATTTCACGCAACAGAGCATAGGGAGGAACATCAAAGCAGACTCTTGTAAAATAGGTTAAGAAATGGTGCTTGTTCCTAACAACTCAGCACATATTTGCCTGAAAGGGAGGAGGGACCAGAGGAGAAAGACTCATAGAACGTGCTTTCCAACTCTTGCTACAGAATGCAGCATTTTGAAGGGAGGGCTTTCCTGAATTGCCAACAGAAAGGGCAACTTTGCATCGTTTCAAGAGGCTCCCCAGAGCTACCTGCCACTCTTGGCCCCCTGTGTCAGGCTCAACAGAGTTTTGATGGCTCAGGGGAGCTGGGTATCAGAGCCTTGCTAAGCAGGATTTGCTGGTAAAAATAGCAAATACTATTTTATTTTGATTGCAAGGCTTTTTAAGCGCCATGCTTGTGCTTGAGGGAGTTGTGCAAGAAACCTCTCTCTGCCTGAGCCAGGAGGAGTGCAGCTTGGGTAGAGCACCAAGGGTGGCTGGAAAGTCACTAGCAGAGGTGATAGGGAAAACAGGAGCCCTGGATGTTTGCAAAGAACTTATTACAATATCATCTGAAGTAAACGAGACGTGCTGGCCCCATCACAAAGCATACAATAATATCCTGCCTATCCTAATGACATTGTTTGCAGTTCATTATGACATTCACCACCTCATTTCATGATCCTGTGTGATGTTGCCAGCAAATGACTGTCACATGCCACATCAGCTCTTGAGAGATGGCCAAGATTTATTAATCTTTAATTTGAGAACAAAGACCTTTGAGTTCCTTGGGTTCAAATCGGTTTTAAAAAGTGATTTTTGTTATGTATGTGTTTGTTGTCTATTTGTTATCAGGTTCACCTCTGAACACTTTGCTAGTTTCTTTTATCCCATACCTTTGTAGAGCACTTCACAAAGATTTTCTGCATTTATATAACTTACATAGATGCTTTTTAGTTCTTTGCTTATTTGAAGTGACTCATCTCCAGGCTGGGGGTCTCTGATCAACTTATTTGTTTAAGTACCAATCTGTCGGTACAAATAACCCCTTGTCCACCAAGTTTTCCATCTTCAAAAAGATAGTCATATATTATTTTTCCCCTTACAACTATAGCAAAAACTTCCCCCATTATTTTGCACAGTCAATAATATTTCGATTTTTATATGGAGGCTCTAAACTATTTTTTCTAAATTATAAAACTTTTCCTTCTGAGTTTGAAATGTAGGTATATAGGGAATACAAAAACACATTCCTAGTGACCCTCAAGGCTCTACTCCTTACCAAGATATAGAAAAAGCAGGTCTACAGCAGATATCTTTGGTGTTGGATTAGGTGAGCTCCAGACATCCCTTACAACATAAATTATTCTACTAATTTAGGATTCTATAATTTATTCACCTACTAGTTTGCATCTCTGGATTATTTATGAGAGAAGGATTATGTTTCTAAGAAAGAGAAATTCAAAACAGAGAAGATGAATAAGTAGTTCAATTTCTGTTCTTTTCAGTCCTAAGTCAATATAAACATAAGAATGTTATAAATACCCTTATAAAATACCCATCTTATAAAATACCCAGCCTCCCCAAAGGGGGTACAGTGCAGGTACTAATACTTTGCTAAAAGATCACCACAGATAACACACAAATCTCCTAACACAAAGTCTGGACAGTTCCTTTTAGACCTCAGTAAGAGATCCCTGTCTTACTGCATCTTCAGTGTGAGTTTTTCATTGTCTACACAAGGTGAGGTGATATCTGTACTAACTTAAAAAGTGGATGCTAAGCTGTAGAATGTGTCTTGTGGCATAATTCATGCCTGCCAGAACCAGCTGATGCTTTTTGAAATGATCATACATTTACCTGAGACAAGAGGATGACAAGAAATTGAACTAGGTTTTTTCTATTACTATTATTCCTAGCAGCAGTAGTGGTAGTAGCAGCAACACAGCAGGTTGGAGGGAATCCAGTTATGTTCCCAGCCACCATCTTATTTGTTCTTCATTGTCTTTTACAGATTTTTGGACAAGTTTCTGATGATAAAACGTATTCCTGAGGGTTTCAATACTGTGTAGTTTTTTACAGATCAAAGTGGGCAACGTTAGCAAAGAAAATTAACATTAAATAACCATTAAGGGACAAAATCAAGTAATGGTTCAAACAGTTGAGCAAAACAAGCTAGGTTAGGGTGTAGTGCACTGGACTGCATAGTGGTCACCCTTCCTGCTCTGGTACTTAAAAGAGGTTCCTTGGGAAGCATGCATTACAGCATTTCTTGGGACAAATAACATAACAGTGTCGGGGTAAGAAGTGAAAACTTCAGAAACCAACACGTTTCCAAACCCACCAACTGTGCTCCTGCCGTTCAGTAAAACAACATGCCACAAACACATATTTTACATGTGGTTCCCCATGCAGCAGTGTTCTCTGGGTCTAGACCCCTGCTTTGATCTATAAACCTTCTTCAACATCTGCCACCCGGTTCGGGAGTAGCAATTGGAGCATTATAGCTTCAAAACGTGTAGGTAAGAAAAGAGGAATGCCTATTTATTTTTTGGAAGTCAGTGCATGCAATGGAGGGAGCAGAACTGGTAACTTCAGTATACTGAGTATAATTATTTGTAAGAGTTCAGCATTTTATCCAACGCCTATTTAAGTCAATGGGTGCTTTTCATTGACTTGAGGTGATAGATAAAATGGGCCATTAGTGCACTTTTTAAAAGCTCTGCTGAACAAACACATCACTAGGTGGTTCAGGTCTTTATTGTAATGCCTTGCCTTATCTCTCAAATACTGCATTTAGCTCTTTGTCCTTTGCTGCAGCTTATATTGCAACACTCCTGCATCACAGGAAGAGAAGGATTCTCAGCCTCTTTTCCTCTTAGTCAGTCCCAGAGAATCTGCTCCACTAGTGTCCTCATACCACTGCAGCTCTGCACATTAAGAAACTTTATCAGAGTATACAAAGGTAGATTAGAGTACTTCATACTGTATACCCAAGCTTTAAAATTCCAGTTCTTCTTTTTCTAATTCTAATTAAACTTTTTTGTTACGGAATTTCAGATCTCTCACTTTGAAGTAGAGCAAGGTGAAACAAATGGGCAATAAATATGGATTCATCAAGTGAAAAGTACTTGGAATTTTTCTACTCATGATGGACATTTCCCAGAGGAGTGAGAAGAGAGAAAGAAACAACTTTAGGAGAATTATCTTCATTATGCCAAATTGCCATTCCATTCAGCCTTTTAAAAAGGTCTTCTTACAAGACGGTATAATGATTTAATATCTAAGATTAGGTAAAAGTAGATACCATGGAGAAAACACAGAGCACAAAGCAGTAATAAAATACAGCAGCAGGTTGTCATTTGCTGCCCACATACTGTAAACTCGTGGGTAACTCCATACATGTTAAGCACCCTGGATGCAATTCACAGATAAACAGAGTCAAAAAAAGCCACTGATTGTAGCTGTCTAGACTAGTGATGCCTCCCACCTGCAACAGCACTGACTTGTTTGCTTTTCAATTTTTAAATTTTCTGTTGACTTGAGATGCAACACCATTGTCTATAGGAGAGAGCAGAGCATGAACAGACAGGTCAGTGAGAAATGCAGTTTACCCACCTGTCACTGCTGGGCTAGACTAACAAATACAGATTGTTGAAACCTGTTGATTTACTTGCTATTGCACCACTGGAATAGAAATGCTCAAAACTAAGCAGTCCTTCTGCAGCATCATTCCCCATAACAGCTGGAATTCCTGCAAAGAAATCATTATTATTTCCTATTTGTACACAGAAATTGCAGGTCAGCATTTCCAGAAGCATCTTGGCTACTTAAATGCCTGCGTGCTGGTGAATACCATTTTTACTTGAAACACAAAATGCAGTGTTTAAAAGAAAAACCTTTGAACTGAAGAAAAATTTGATTTTCAGCAACATTGACGATGTTACCGCAAACAAAATGCTGGAAATGAGAAATTTTCAGAAAACACTGCCTTTCAGCTCTCCCGTGCTTCATGAGGCAAACAGCGAGTCGGTCACAGCACAAAGACCCGGGTGACAAGCAGCACTCTGCTGACACAGCCCTATCGCGACTCAAAATGATGCAGCATCACATAATTAGAGAATTCACAGCTGCTGGTGTCTCTGTTCAGTGCCAAGTGTGTTTCTGCCGCTGTTGCTCCCCCAGAGCCTGGGGCAGTGCTGGCAGAGCAGCTCCCCTGCCCCAGCTGGAGCAGCTGGAGGAGCTGGGCCAGCTCTGCCTCCTTCACTGGATGCTCCCCTTGCCTCAGCCAGGGTGAACTCCAGCGCTGCCACCCTTGGGAGCCTGGCAAGATCTAAAGATCTGGGGAAAAGAGCAGAGGAGAGAGGGATCTAACACTTCTGACCCCTGCAGTGCAGGATTCTGACAGCTTGTGAAGCTCTCTTTTGACAAGTCCCAGCTCCCCAGTTTTTCTCCTCAAGCTATCTAATTCCTAGGCTGAAATAAACTGCACTACAATTTGAGGCAGCATATTCTTTCTATTATCAGTGTTATTACAGATACACTAGGTGTTGCCCCTCCCTAAGCCACCTATTTATTTTCTATACAAGTAGCAAATGAACAAAAATGGAGAATGCAGGACTCGTGCTTCAGGAAGGGTGTTGGGGCAGGTGGGACACATGCAACACAGAACACCTTTTTTATTATTCATGAAAGAGAACATTAATTCATTTTGAATTAAATCGTGAGTCTTTCTATTTGCCTGAATCACAGCTTCTTGCTGATACCCTCTCTACTCACCATGTCAGAGTTTCTGATTTTCCATCTGGGAATTTAACAAACAACACAATTTGCCTCATAAATCTTTGTTAAGATTTTTTGAATGCTGGCTACTTCCCCACACATGGGCACATAAATGCACTCCTGTTTCCACAGTAGAGCACTGCATCTTACAGCAGGAGAAAGAAGGGGCAGAAAAGCAAGAAAGCAAAAATCAGCTGTAGCACGGTCCTGCGAAAATTAATGTTACCAAAGCTGATCTACCAAACCTTCCCATGAATGTTGTCGTTTCTCAGAATAAAGTCAGCTTTACCTCCCTTGTCAAGGAGCAAAAATAATTTTTTTTTTAAGGAAATGAAGTATTTGAACTGTTCTGAGAGATCCCACTTTCCAAAATCTTTTGCTTCAAATAAAAAGATGGGTGAGCATGGGAAGGCTTGGCGACAGACAGTAACAAGAAGAAATCAAGGCATTACCCAGTCTTATTTAAAAATTGTTGCAAACTATTCCAGAACTGCATGTGTTTGCTCCCTCCCTCAATCCCATTCCCCAGCTTCCATGCAATCCCTACTGAAATTAATCACAACACACTGTCTTATCACAAAGTTTAAAACTCTGATCTTCGTGTTCTTCCCCACCAAGGACAAGCAGCAGTGGCACTTGAGGCAAAACTGTCAGTGTACCCCTACAACAGCACAGAAACAAACCAAGGATTACAAGCTTCTAATGAGGTCTTTGAGGCTTTACAGATCAGCCTTCTCAATTTGCTGTTCTCTGAACAAAGGAGTCTTGCTAATCATTGGATTTGTGCTTTCCTATGTTGAGAAGTTTTGCAGTGTTGTTCAAATGATATTATCTGCTTTTAGATTTCCTTCTTAAGGAGCTTAACAAAACTGTCTGTCCCTTCTCTTGGCCCTGCTTCAGGAAAGTATTTGGTCACATAGTAAGTCAGCTCTTATTCATAAATTCACAGGCATGAGTCGAAATAGATTGCATATAAATCCCAATGGAATTTCAGTATATATTGCCTGAAAAGTAAATTTCCTCAACCAAAGCTCTGTGAATGGATTCAACAACTGAAAAAATAATTTTCTAGAATATGGAGAATTCTGCCTTCTGGACAAGCATCTAAGAAAATGCTATTTTGAAGGTTGTATTCTTTCCCTCTGCTAAGTTTCCTCCCCTAAGTTCAGATATGCTGAGGTAGCAGGTCTCTCCAAGGATGTCTAGAAAGCTGCAGAAATCTCTTATTCTTGTTGTGCTTTGACCTCATCTGATTTCGTTTACATATTCTGCAGATTTTCAGCTCGGCCTGTCAAATTTGCTTGATATATGTTTAACTTTCTCCCTGGCTCCTCTTGCAAGGGTTTTATTACTCCTGTTTACTTCAGTGCACCCACTCTTCAACAACAGTTTCCTTCTTATGCAGAAAAAGGCAGTTCTTTCCTTGCTCCCTCTCTTCAGCCTAGCTGTCCTCCATAGATGTGGGTGTTCTCAATTGCATGGGACTTTTCCTTTGACTAAAAGAGGCTTTTTCACACCAGCAAACACCACAAAACACGAATCAAACCCCAAGGGTGTTTGACTGAGAATTTAGAAAGTTAAACTGCTGAAATATGTAGTTTATAATTAAAGTACTGAGAAAACCTTTACTGAAGAATCACTAGAGCAACACTATAATTATGCTGTCCTTCATATCCTGCCATTAGCATTTCTAGAAATGACATAAGAATAATGTGGTCTTTTTTCTCTTTAGGAACTGTCAGCTCTCTTTACAGAATTCAAGTAAGTTTATAAGGACTATAAAGTTCTTAAATGGAACAGGCAAATGATTGTTTTTGTGTAAAAGACATGACAGTCACATTAGTAAGCTCATGAAAATCATGGTCATATATGTTTCAAGTCAGTAGAGTACAACATCTTTTTCCTTTTCCATTTTTTCATTCCCTATCTATTCAGAGTTCAAGAAATTTTTTTTTTTAAATCTCTTTTTGAGCTCTCCTGTTAGCTGTTCAAACCTAGTATTTTTGTAGGAACACAGACTGCCTGTACTTCCAGGAGCACAATTAGAATCATTGAATTATCAAGCTTGGAAAAGACCATCTTAGATCATCTAGTCCAAGCAAAAGGAAGGGAGATTCTGATCCAGACACAAAAAAAACCACTTTATGCAGGTAGAAACCACGCTTGCAATAACAGACACATTTTGGTGGATGTCCCAAGGACATCCTTTAGGCTGCTGTTTCCAGCAGACCATGTTTCTTCTGCCTCATAGCAAGGAAAACAATGCAGCACCAGGTGCAGCTGGTGAGTACCTAACTGAGCATGTATCCCTCAGGAGATGTAATTTGATTGGCATTCCAACATATTCAGAAGAGGGAAAAGAAAGTATGTGGTCCTGTGTTACTACTTGGGGGACTCTAATGACCCCACAGATTATGAAAGAGAGATGAAACGCATTCAAAGCCCAAACTCTCAAGAGGCCTTGGCAGCCAGTTCTCTTCTGTTGATTCCCAGCCAATTTTAAGTGTTGATACAAGACAAACGAGTTTAGGAAAAGTGCATTTTCTATTGAACAAGCAGCACAAGTACGATGGAGTTGAAATGAGATACTTGAATATTTTAAAACTTTTGTGGAGTGTGGAAGAGAAATAAGTGCTAAAACAGATCTGAATGCATTCTCTAATAGATTTTAATAATTGGCTGCTCAGGAATAAATTATATTTAAAAATAAATTATGTGATATTGACTAAATTGCATTAAATTATATGGTTCGGATATGTCAAGTTCATCATATGTTACATTGAGGGCAAATATATCTCATAATAACAGTTCTGAGGGAAGACAGGGGGCTTATGTCTGACAGACAGACAGCATTTACCTGTTATATATGTACATATAAGTTACTGATTTACTAAGGATAGGCAGCAATGAGTAAAGTCCTGGGAAGATGTGAATTAACTGTGAACTAAATCTCCATTTACCAAGCTAGTATAGCACCAAGCTCATATCATAAACTTTATGAAAGTCAGTGTATACTTGTTTAAGTCTAGTACTACCTAAATCCAGCTATACTTCTTTCATAAATCAGTCCTCACTAGCTGAGAGAAGCAACAGAAGTAAGTCACAGCTGACAAAACATGCCAGGAAAAATGCTGCTGATAAAACCTTGAACTTTTTCTCTATTTAGAACCTTGGTCCAGAACCCGTGTAGTTGAAGGTGGCCAGGGTTTCTTGCTCCCTGCCAGACAAAGGTCCTTCTTCCAGGACAGAGATCACAAAAGATGAACTTCTGTGTAAGACCCTTTCAGACTGTATACTGTGGAAGAAAGAATTTGTCTTTACACCACAATTAAATCAAGTTGCAGCTCCAAAGTCTCCATTTTCTGTATATAACCCACAACTCCCTTTTATCGTATATATGTCCAAGGCTTTCAACTCAAGCTAGTTGGCTTTTAAGATTAGGGAAAGAGATCAAACCAGCACGACTCAGTTGTTCACCCAGTTGTTCTGTGTAGCATATTTTGGTGTGGCTAAGGGTTAATCTACATCAGATGGGAGGGAAAAGAGTGAACATGTGGTTTGTTACGGTATTTTCAGTTCAAAATCCTTGCAGCTTCATGTTGGAGTTCCCCCAAAGAAACCAGCAAGCTTCTGCCAACTGGAGAAACCCTTCCAAAAGGGTATTGTGATGAGTTGAAGCAGAGGAAGGAAGAGTTCATGTGGTTGAATTTGTGTGTCAGATGTCATTTTTTAGACTTCTTCAGTCTTCCCACTGCTGTTCTACACTTCATCGAGTCACTCTAGCTGCCCTGTAGTGCACCAGTCAGGATGACCAGCTGCTAACTTGCTGTTTTTAAAAGCTGGCATGCAAGTCCATGCACACCACTGGTGGTCATCACATATTCCTAAAAGCTGATTGTCCTACCCAGTAACAGAGCAATCATGTATTGTGTAACTGCCTAGCACTAAGCAGAGACCCCAGATTTCTTTGACACATGAGAGAATAAATTACTCACCTTTAAAAGCTGTCACTGAAGCACAAAGAGCTGTGAACCACAAGTAAATAAAGGTAGGACAGGGTATTTGCCTGGGACACTTCTTAGGTCATGTCAAAAAGAAGTGTTACTTTTAAAATAACACAAGAGGGAAAGAGGTTTTCTAGTATTTGTGCAAGTCCTCATCTTACCCTGAGTTAGGCATCATAAAAAACACCGAGACACTGGAGATACCTGCATCAGAATTCTGATGAGTTAGAGATGAAAGTCAGAATAATTTTGCAATGAAGGAGCCAAAAAATCACGGAGAGAGTCCCAAGCTCAACAGGGTTGTGGAAGAGGCATTAAAGTGTTTCGATCACATAAAGTGATCTAAACAAAGGCAGACCCTCTGTGCCTGACAGAAGCTGCAGGTGTTAGAGAAAACCCCTTCTGAAGCTTTTTGGCTCTATCCCCATATTCTCACATGTATGCTGGAAAATTCACATCAACAGCAATTATTTTCCTTCTATTTTCAGATCCCATGGCCCTCAGCAGCATTAGCACTTACTCCTCAGCTGTCTTCTTTCATTTGGCTGGCATCCAGGGCATCCTCCTGCACTCCAAGTGCCCTGGGTAAGGCTTCATATGACAAAGCAACAGAGGATAAGTTGGAAACTTCAGGATCAGTTGTGGATTAATGAGCCTTTGGCAGACCTTTGTACCTTCTGTTTCAAGTGCAAGACAAAATCCTTTGATCTTCCCTTATCTACATATTTATATAGAAGCATGTAAACTGAAAGAGCAAACAAATAAATAAAATCCCTCAGGTCCACCAAAAGAAGAGACCTAACTGGATAAATATTTCCTCCTAGAAGGAGGATCTGAGAACAAGTATGTAAGAGATGTGTAAGACATATGGCTTAATGCACTAATGGAAGGCTCTCATCTGCCACGGGGATGAGCATAGTCTAACAGCCCAGGGAAAATGCAATAATTCTTAGTAATACAACTTTTGACATACACTACAGTATGTACACTATATATTTTATATACATACATACATATATGTTTGTTTCCTCCTTCGTACTCATTAAAGGTATGATTTTTCTAAATTGCCTAAGTGACTTTCCCACTTGAATTTAATTGAATTGCAAAACTCCTGAAGTTGACAGCATGAAGCCAAATGCTGCTCTTGAAATCATTGACTGCTCTGGGAATTTTGTGTATGCAGAAGACCACAGACTTTTGCAGAGGCTGAATCTGCAAAGTCTGCATAATCATAGCTGCCTAGTCTGGCCTTTTGGAGTCAGCCATCAGAATTACACCTGCCCAGGGACCGTTGGCAAAGCCTTCAACATATACAGCACTTGAAAAAAAAAAGGCCATCCTTAACAGAAATGGTCTCTTCTTCTCCAGATACTCGTTCTGTGCTTTCCCCCAGCACTTCTCCATAGTTTGGAGAGGGCGTCATGAATAGGGCAGGTGTTCCATTAAAAAAATGCAAAATTTCTGATCCCTCTGCCTATCCTGTGGCAGTGCCATTTCCAAATCCCAACCAACCACATTGGAGAAACACTGCCATGGTCTGTGACTGTGATAGTTCTAACAAAGATCACTGAACATTTCCTTCTGACCCTGCAGCCAGGCAGCTTTAACAAGTATCAGTCCAGAAGGCCTTTCTGCACAAAAAAAAAGTAGATGCCATGTGAGACTTCCACCTGGATTAGTTTTTCCTGAAGTTGCTTTACTGAGATGGGAAAACAAGGTGGAAAAGCATCAGCTTTGATTAGGAAAGGATAGTAATGTGGTCATGGTAACAGAATCCAATAGAAAGAAAGAAACAAGCAGATTGTGCCTTGCTTTAGAGGGTGCCCCGTATTTACTTGTTTATGCTTTGGTCAAAATGCCCACCTGAACATAAACAGTTTACATCTTAAATGTAGATTGACTGGATTCATTTCAATAGAAGAGGGTTAGGCATCGCTGGCAGTCCTGAATGAGTGATAGCATCTCACACCACAAAGGGTGGTGATAAGCAGTTGTGGCATGAACTTCTAATGGTATCTGCTTCCTACAGCACCTCTATAGTTTTAAGAGTTAACCTGTTTAAAACTGGGAAAACAGTGCTAATGATTTGTTTTTTCAGTGTTATATGTCAGAGCACAAAACTGATGTCAGCACTCCCACAAGCCAGCAGTATTAGAATGAAGTGCAAACCCTTGGGTTACACTACATTCTTATGTGCCACAAAGAAGGGGCAGGAGTGATTCCAGTTTCTGAAGCATCTGGTAATAGCATTTGTGGAGTATGAAAAGGGAACCAAATCCCAGCCTCCTTTACTCATGTGAGCAGTTTTGTGCTGATCTGTTCTTAAAATAATAATCAATTCCTGCTCAGTGCTTCCCCCCATAAATTAGTTCCTATGATGTATAACAACCACTGAAAGAAGAATTGAACAGGGGAAATTAACTTGCTTTTCAGTAGCAGAAATTTATCAAGGCCACACTTTTTACTAGGACAAAAACAATTAATTTAAGCCTTGTCAAGATTTCTAATTAAAAATCCTCTGCTCCCAACTGCAACTCACAAATACTGTGCTTAATTTGGAAGCTAATAATATTTCCATGCATTTCTGCTACACTATACCATTGCAGCTATGACTCTAGTCTGATAACAAGAGCATTGTTCCCAAGCCAGTATGTACTGGTTTGGAAACAAACCAGCAGAGGAATTAATCCCACAGAAAAATATTGCGAGAGATTCCAAGTCAGAACTACAATTTAATAGGAGAAATTAAAACAAAAGCAGTAATACAGAAAACACCAGACTAAGCTGACAAGGTCAGGGTACAAGCTGACACCCTGTTGGTCAGGATGCTGATAGCAGCCCAGTCACACAGTGGCTGCAGTTCTGCTGGAGAGATGGATGTGGCCTGGGTTGAAGTGGAAGAAATCCCATCTACCTCAGGGGTTCCGGTGGTTGTGGAGCTCCTTTCCTCTGCAGACCAGTGGAGATGGGTGTCTTGTGTTGTTTTCTCACTCCTTTTATGCAGGGAGGACGTGCAGTTCCTTCTTTTTGGGGCGGGGCATATCACAATGGGATGATGTTGTTTGATTGCCCATTAGGGGACAGAGTAGCTGCTTCTTCTGAGAAGATGTTCTCAGGGCTGAGTCATTGATGTGAAGACAAGAGGCATCACCTGCCTCTTCTCTAATGCCCAGTTTGCCATTTTGGAGGGTGTGGGGTGCAGTGGTCAGCTGTGTGAACGAGCCATCATTAACAACTCATCAAAAGGGGATGGAGATGGTGATAGAATACATTCCCTTGGTTACACTTTCATGTAACCCAAGACACAGCAGTAAATTACTTCCCTCCTATCTGCGTAAAACTGAAGCTTACTTTGTAAAAGGTGGATGAGGATGGGGAAGTTTGCAGATGTATTTATTGTCTGAGTTACAGCTCTCTTGTATGAGACAAGAAAAATTTATCTCATTTAGATGTAGGTTAACGCATCAGATATTGCAGGCCTGAAAAGTTTTGACATTTTTTGTGACTCAAGCAGCTTGCACCAGGCCACTTGCTGTCTGGCTGGTCTCCCACCCTTAAGAGATTGTGTGAGCAGCTTGGCCCACAGATCTCAGCAATGGAAGACCAAGCTTTCCACCAACCAACCCATGAGTAGAGCTGAACTCTGGCTTTCATTACTTGTGAGTTGGAAGAGGTCTCCTCCTTCAAAGACTGCAGTAGTGTAGGCTTCAGCCTGTCCAAGGACCAGTTTTCTGTTCTAGCAGAATACGAGTAAGGCTATTCTATGCTGTGATGAATTATTATGATTTCATATGTAATTCAAGCCTATTGTACTTTGACTGAATATTTTTATGCAAGCTACAATATGAACGTGAGAGAAAAATAACTTTCAATCTTCACCAACACATAACAGTTCATTTTATCTTCCTCTACTTATAGAGGACTATTACACTGAAGAATTTGATGTGTGATAAATCTCCAATTAGTCAAAACTCAACACCTCTCTTATGTGTCTCTGAAATGTTTAACTTTTAAGCAATCATATTCTGTCTTCCCTGCACCATCGCATCTTTGCTTACCAGTTGTATCCTTGTTTATAGTCTGTGACACAAGAACACACACCAGAACATTTGCTGACCATACAGTGAGAGTTCCAAACATTTAATTTTCCATACACTAGCTCATTACCTCAGTAGCCAGTATGTTGCCAGAGTTTTTAGGGGATATTCCTTAAAAATAGACAGTTCTAAGGAGATATCTGAGAGAAAAACAGGAGGCATTTTCTAGTATCTATAGGGAAGGGTTTTCTAATCACCAGAATCAAAAACAACAGAAGCTGTGAATTTAAAAAATCAGACCAGATGTAAGGTAGATGCGATTTCTGCACAACCACAAGGCCACCATGAAGTTTGACCTAAACCATATTTTCTAATATAACAACTGAAAACCAGTCTTGACTTTCCCAATGTTAAAAAAAAAAGAAGCATGAAAAAATCCTCTTAAAAGGAGGACCAGCCTTTCTGTTGTTAGTTCTATATAAACTGATTATAATTATACCCAATAGTCAAAAAGCAGCTAAAGAATGGCAGTATAAACATTAAGGGGGGGAAGCCTCAGTACAATTATTTTGTCCTTCTTTTTTAAAGCCAAATTTAAATATTATTATCTGTCCTTGAAGTTTCAGAGGAATTTTGTTGTACACCTCTCAGTTTAACCACCTTAGGAATAATCAAGAACCAAAACCAGGTTAAAACTAGGTGAGACATCTTTTCTGTGATCATTGAAGACTGGTGTACACACCAATTTATGAACTCAGAGCTGCAATGTACAAATCACCTGACAGACAGGGGAGCTAGGTCCTCCCCAGCTAATACTGCTAATTCTCTCTTTAAAAGCCATCAAGAAACCAGATAAGAAAACTTCTCATGTTGTTAGAACCTGGTCTACAGCCACCAGAGCCAATACAAGTCTCTCCAATGGTTTCAGATCAGGCTGAAATCCTGAGACAGCACCATCCTTTGAGTTTGATGGACTGTGATTCCTTAGCACTTGTGGCAACACGCTGTCACTGGCAAGGTCACATCAGCCACAAAATCCAGGCAGTGCTAGCAGCCAGACTGCCTTTGGTGACATAAGAGAAACTCCAATGCACTACAGGAGTTTTGCTGTTATCAGTTTGCTCTCAATGCACAGGGAAAGAGAGGAAAAGAGAGAGTCTCAGCTCTGCCACTCTACCTGATGCTCTCTGGCTCATTTTTCCTTTTCTTTGTCAAATTTGAATACTGTACACCTCATACGGTCGTTATTTTCACTTATTCAAATTCTAAGCTGCATTTTTTCCTCCACTCTGTAAATGAAAAATAATAGGTGTCTTGGCTTATTGAGCTGACATTACTCGTGTAAATAGGCTGATGTTAGAAAACCACAGCTCAACATTCTGTGTGTTTTTATGTAGTTTTTAGGGACGTAACTTTGTTAGGTAAGGCACAATTAGACAATTGTAAGGAAAAAAGAATTATAACTGAGAGAAATAGCAGAACTAAATTATCCAAGAGCATTGTCCCAGCAACTCACTAGAACAATTAAGGAGCAAAAGCTCAGAACAGTCCTTCAGCCACAAACTTCAAACAATCTGGAAAATGCTGTCCACCACACAACACTCATTCATCTCAGTCCAAAGAGGCTGCAGCACCACTGTTCCTCTGGGGAAACCTGACCTTGGGCTCTGAGATCATGCAGCCCCAATTAGCACACTTAATGCCCTGCTCTTCCTACTACTACTGACTACTGCTGCTCAGGTGAGCAGCTAAAGTGGAAGTAAAGACAATGCCATTTCTGTAACTTGGTAATTTTCTGTGCATTAATAATCATTCTTTCACAGAGAAAATAAATATCCAAACTTCTTCACACACATCTAATTATTGGATAGTATTTGATACCCGAGTTCCATCTTTCCTGACCTAAACCACAATCATAGGAAATGCATGTGAAACTCAATAGTCTCACTGAATTCATGTTAATTCTGATGAGCATGAAAATAAACAGGGCTGCTGCAGAAGGTCCAGAAAGTCTAGAAAGAATTTCATTATCTGCTACAGCTATTGCAAAACATTAAATTAATAAATACAAACCTTCTCCATACGTAGGAGATCCCATTAAAGAGAGCTCCAAAAGTTGTCACTTCCTCTCTATTGTCATGGGGCTGGTGTCACAAATTTGGTTTCTCTGGAGGTATAGGTTTATCTTCTTGCCACAGAAGAAAGACTTACTGATACTGAAACAGCTTTAAATAAAATAGTTTGCTCAAAAACTATAGACAATTTGCATGTATAAAACCAATAAAAATACATGGTTACCACACATTTTGTGATGATAATAATAATAATACATTTTCTGCTTTCAGACTTCAATGTGTATCTAACCACTACTCAGAAGGGCACCTAATGTAAAGAACACGTTAGCTTCATTTCTGTATGAAGCAGGTGGTTTCTTCCACCTTTCCTCTGAAACATCTGGTGCTGGCTACATTCAGAGACAAGTTTGCAGAGCAGATTGATACGAAGTCTAATTTGGTGTGGCAAATCCTCTGAGACAAATTCCACCATAGTGTGCAGATGCACCATGACTCTGAAGTCAACAATTTTGCATAATTTATATCATTATAGATTTGTCCCAGGTTGGTTGAATATGGGTTGCAAGGTTTTATTGCATTCCTTCTTCTCTTTTTTAAGTAGGACATTACTGGATTTTAACATAAAAATATGCAAAATTGCAATTTCTTTAGCATATTAACTCCTGAATGTACAAATGGGTTCTATGAAATTCAAAACAGGGAAAAAAACTCCTTTGTTTCATGAGATGGTCACTTTAGTCATGCCAAGCAGGAAGATGCAGTGTGATAGCCAGCAATCTAATATGTGTAAGTGCTTATTCTGTGGATGTCACAGCACAGTTGTTTCTCCTTCACCAAGTGCTGCCAGGACCTACAAACCAAACAGGGAGTATTGTCTCCAGCTGTACTGCTCAACATAAGGAACACTTCATCACTACCAATGCTTTCAACCCCCTGCAGCCTGCCTTGACAGTCACAAATGCATCTTTTCCTTCCTTCACAAATGCATACAGAAGGGAATCTAAAGCAGAAGATGTGATTTTTTCACCTGGGAAAAATGTGAGGGCTTGCGACCTGTGCAGACAGGAAACACACAGATGGTCCAGTAAGTCCTGGGAACGAAGGAAGAAATGAGAGGAATGACCAGCCTTGTCCTCATCCTCCTCTACCTTATAGGTAGACACCTGTAGACTCTCATTTCTTTCCCAATGAGAACTGATTTATTTTTATTCATTGCCTGCCAGAAAAGATTGTGTTCATATCAGAACTAGCAAATACTTTTATGAGAACTATAATCCTGTTTCTCAAATTGCACTAAATAATCTATTTTCCAGAAGCTGGGAAAGGACTAATGGTCACAAAAACATTTCCTCTGCAGGCCTTTGGTTATATGTACATTGGGCAATGATAACACCACAAAAAGGCTTTTATATAAAAGTAAACTTAGAAACCAAAGAGTTTGTATAGCCAAGCTGGTGACAGACCACTCAAAACTGAAAACAAGCCTCCATGAATTCAAGTGCAAGCTGTAGATACAATCAATCTATATTTTACTTTTATTTCTGGATTAAAAATGGATTCCTCCATGCATCCTGCATACAGCAAATACCAAGTATTCATTACAATCAATAGAGTGTACTATATTGTGACCTCTCAGCTGTAGCAAGATCTTTCACCCAGCAGAAATCATTCTATGTGAAGGGCCCTTGAGCACAAATTAAATGAAAGTAGACTGCAATCGAGGAAAATTATAGTCATAACTGCTGTAGAAACGAAGTCAACTCTTTCTCTGCATGATCACAGCAAACAGTGCAGGTGCTCTCTACCATCAGCATTGATGTAGGTGCCAAAATTCCTTCCTGCTAAAAGAGTTTTAATAAAATGCCTTCATCCCAAACGGATGTGTCATCAGTACCACACAAAAACAAAGACAAAAACAAGCCTTGAAAATAAAATAGTAGGCCAGGCACCAATTTGATCTACTAGTGCCATTATAACAAACTAGTGTCTAATAGCAGACACTACACTTCAGTTATGAGTAAGAATCCACACACTGCCTGCCTAAGTGATATGTGTGGAGCTGTACCAAGCACACTTAAAGTCTCCTGACCCAAGAAGTTTGACAAAATCACACTGTGAAAAACCCAAAATATGTGTTTACTTAAAAAATTGATATTTTTTTTATCTTCCAACTGCTTCTTCATCACAGATTTTACAGCATATTTTTTTTCTCTACAAACTTATAAAAGCAAGTCATAGACTCTACAAGGTACTAAAGCATCAGAATCCAAGCTAGCTTGACAACAGCAAAAAATTTAAGAACACATAATGGAATCTGCTTGCCAACACCACCAATTAAAATTACAAAATATTATTACTTATGACCATATTTATCAGAGAGAACTCACTGGCTGCTAAAATGTACTGCAGTCAGGAAAGGATCATAGAAAGGGCAGAGATACTGTTCTTTTGATCAGAAACACCAACTTCAGGGCTCTAAGCCTTTAAACAGAAGATCCAGTTTAGTAGAGATTTTGAGCTGTCTAGGAGTATAAATAGCCTTTCATGAAGGTAGAAACCTCTCAGTTTTCCCAAACAAATGAATGCTAAATGGACAGTTCTCCTTTAGGACTCAAAGACATTAACTGTAGATCACTAAAAAGCACAGGACACTTTATTTCAAAGATGCCAGTGAATAAGTTAAAAAAAAAAAAAAGTGGAAACTTTAGAAAATGGTCAAAAACTATTTAAGGATATTTCCACTTTGAAAGGTATACTTCACAAACATAACAATTAAAAGAATCCTCCTTTAATGCTAACTCCTAGTATATGTGTTAGATTAATTTACAGTGCTGACTTCTCAAAGACAAAAATGCAAATAGAAAGAAAATATGTTGTCTTAATTGAACTGCTTGCAGGAAACATACCCATTTACATCAGTAAGAAACAGCATGCTCTGGGGACCAGGACAGATGGATGACAGACAAATGGTGAGAAGTCTGAATTGATCATCTCTAACATCACATTAGGATTCCCTTCTCTTTCTATTCTGAAACTGTTAAAAGCTGAGAAATCCAGGAACCTATCAGAGGAAGGGAAATATCTTTTTGCCTATGGAAAAATAAATGCAAGAACATACCACCTTTTTTTTTATGGCCTCAGCTCTTTATTGATTCAGCAAACATTTGCATACACATATATAATATTTTCCCATTAAAGATTTTGGAAAAATGTAAAGGAAAGTCAAATCACTATTCATCTTAACATGGCTAAGTACTGTTCACAGGGAATCATCAGTCTGCTGTAATTGGGCCCAACAGTTGCATCCCACACATTTCCAAGACAGCTGAATCTGGCAAGATTCCAAATGCTGTCTTTAATCTGGGTCTCTCCAGAAAATTTCTGAATACAGAAATCCTGCCTAAAGCCTTCTGCAAGGGATCTTTTGGTCCTAGAGACCAGTGCCAGGAACCAGTGGTAAGACCCAACTCAACTCTGTTGTTAGGCACATTTTCCCAGAATTAGACCTAGCTGTAGGTGTTCTGATTCATGTTAAAAAAACCAACATTATAAAACAAACATTTCATGGAATTTCCCACAAACATGTACTTTAATTTTAGCCAGTGCTAGAGCATTGCAATATTTGTAAAAAAAACCCCCACAAATACTTGCAAAGCATCTTCCTTTGGGAGCACTGATCCCTTCTTTTCCAGAAGCATGTTGGACTTACCTTCCTTGCTTTTACAGATATATCTCCTTTACAGTATTGGAGCACTGTTGCCCTGATTTTTGCAGTCATGGATGTTTTCATTTTCTGTAGCTAGTTTCTCACAGTTTTCTCTGTAAACATGGCCATGTTATTGTAACTGTATCTTATCATTCACATTCCTTTCTCCTGGACACAGAACTTTGATGGACATTTCCTTTGACCACTGTATTTGAGGGAGGAAGAACTGATTTCCTCCAATGAATAGTGATTTCTAAATGGATATAAAAAATAAAGAAGGCGGGTCTTGCCCCTTCCTTCCTTCTCTCTGATCCTGGTAACAGGTGTCTCTGGCTCTTCCTTTCATGTCGTTGCTGCGACAGAGCACTATCCTTTTTCCTCATCACGTACTTGACATTTCCCCATGGCTGCCCCATCTCCCCTTCTTTATCAGCAGCTGAGCAGGGATCACAGAAAAATCAGTGGTTCTGCTGGAAGCAACCCTTCCATTCTACCACAGTGGAAACATCTGCTGAGACCTTGATTGGCCTCTTACTGCTTCCTAGATGCATTCACCACCACCGTAAAAGAGATTTTCTTCTCTATGTTGAAGGTCACAACCATAAAAGATGCTCATAAAACAAAGAAAAATTCTTCTCCTGACAGAAGCGTATCCCCACACTGTCACTGTTGCTGCTATCTTTATGTACCAGAGAACCACCAGACTGTGTGGAAGGAGAGCTCCTGCAGCAGGGTATAAACCAGCCCAGCAGCAGAGCCCAGGCCATGGATTATCCTGCAGGAGGAGGCTGCCTGCAGTCCCCGTGCCAGCTACACCCGCGTGGTGCTGCCCATGTCCCTCCTGACCATCAAATTGCTGCTGCTCTCTGCTTTTGCTAATTGGCATTTACAGGAGCAGGATGTGCACTGCATGCAATCACAGAAGCATTTCCACCTATGGGCCCGCACTTCAAAAAAAAAATCGTTTTGTGGTAATGTTTCCTTGCAAAGGGCATTGTCATACACAATAATTCATCAGCACAGAAACGTAAACACGAAATTAAGGCATAAGGAGCCTCTCTAACGTAATGATCCATGAAACAGATAACTTCACAAGACACTGTTAAGGGCTTTCAGGCTACAGAACACAGATACTCCTGCTCAAAACAAGAAGTCAATACTTATCCCCGGGCTCTTCATTTGTCCATTTCCTTCACAAATCTCCGCGTAGCACGATGTGGGTCCAGGCTAATTTTAAAACACCTTGTAAACTGAACCTTGGCTCAAGCTGAGCTCTCCAGATCGGATAGTGAGGTCAACTCACCAAACATCCAAGCCCCCAGCTATACAATCAATCATGTAGTCGGGATTTCAGGCTGTGTGTATTTTAAAGGGTGTTTTAAATAAAACAGTACTGAGACAGTCTTGGCCACCTGACATGCTGGTTTTAATAATAAATAGATCCACTCAGCCAAACCCTGCTGTCACAAAGAGATTCATTTAAATCAAAATAACCCTTTCTTCCTCTTCTCATCAGTTACCACCTAATAGATCAACTTATAAGACATAAACCAAAGAGCAAGCCAGAACCAATTAAAGAAGATTTTGTGCATGCTCAGAGGTGGCCGCACACAAGATCTGAGAATAAAAATCTGAAAAATTGATTGCACCACAACTCAGGAAACCTGTAATCTTAACATCCTAATTTCTTTTCCCTCCCCACTAACAAATCCATTTCTTAAGATTAGAGAAT
Organism: Climacteris rufus; assembly: GCA_013398175.1. Classification (NCBI taxonomy): domain Eukaryota; kingdom Metazoa; phylum Chordata; class Aves; order Passeriformes; family Climacteridae; genus Climacteris; species Climacteris rufus. The sequence continues at coordinate 1,324,857 of VZRZ01000466.1, forward strand.
TAGGTCTTTGTTTATGAGTTACATAGAAAATATTGGCACCCTCTATGTGTTACCTTCTGAGCTATACCTTGTCTTTGTTTCAGATTGCTCAATATTTGCACCAACTGCCTCCATTCCTTGCTGCTGACTCTTATGACTCTTGCCATTAATTTGTTGCCTAAAGAAACCTTGCTGGAAACCTCCTGAAATATCTCACTTGCTTGGTGCATAAAATTAGGCACTTCCACAATAAAGGCTGCAGCTTCATCAAACAGCCAAGTTCCAAACAGGATTACTTGAGTCTTGATTTGATGCCTTTAGGCTCTACACTGTCATGTAAAGAAATCATTAATAAAGCAAGTGTAATTTTTACACCTAGAAAAATTCACTCCTCAGTCGGGAAAAAAGCATTCCAATTAATTTGAACTAAATTCCCAAGAATCCCTGGGAAAAGGGCCAAGCAGTAAAAATAAAACCATTTCAGCACAAGACCAAAGGAAGCAAAGTAGAACAGGTTTTTGATCTTATACTCTAGACAACTGTTGACCTACAGCAAAACAAATTATAATCACTTTTAACTAATCAGACTGATGCCTTTTTCAGTCTTACTTTTTCTTTATCTCTGCAAATATAAGGAGCTGATGGAATGCTGGATTCCTTACTGTGGTCACCTTATCCCACAACTTCAGAAAGAATACAACAGCATTATTTTCATATGCAATCAACAAAGCAATATTATCTGGGAATAAACTTTTGCCTTTACCTTAGGACAGGAGAAATTTCAGTCCACCTTCTCTGCATTAGAGTTAGCAAATTGCTTCAGCTATCTGAGGAGCTTTGTTAGCTGGCTACAGGACAGTTGGCAATTTGCTTAAATGGAATACAAACTTACTAAGAAGTTCCTCAGATGATCTATAAAGTTAACAAGCTACCAAATAAGTGCACTCATATAAGTACTTCAATCAGGAGGTGAAGTATAGGAGGTGTCAGAGAGAGAAATCACATATATTCACATATTAGTATTGTTTCATCTTCAGAAGATATCAAAAGGATTCTGTTAGTATGTCCACATTTTTACTTGGAAAGAATTTCAGCCTCTTTTCTCTCCTGAAGCACTGGGGTTTTTTTTCTGGGGAATAGGAAGAACAGGTCTATAAAATTCCTACCAGGCTGAACAGCAAAACCAGCAGCTGCAGGAGGTGTGAGTGGCTTTTTGGCAGAAAAGTATCCTGTCATACATCAGACCCACACTCATTAGTATTAGTGAGCATTGCTGCAGTCAGAATTAACTGTTTTGCATTTTACAGAATTAACTGTATTTTAGCCCCAAACAATGAGAAAGCATATGTATTTTAACAGTAGAAGTAATGGTGGCATCAGTACAGCTGCACTCCTAATTTTTATGAACAGGATGTAAAACTAATGCCCTCCTGTTAGTTTAGTTGAAGACTTTCAAAATATTAAATAGAAAATGTAACTTGTAAAGGGACAAAATAATGAAAAACTTTATGTGAAAAAAAAAAAGGAAAAATCATTATTTGGACCTACTTCTGCACAGTATTGAGCACAAACTGAACATTAAATATTAAGAATTACTAAGCATGAAGAGGTCTCATTACCATTCAGGTAACATCTAACAGAATCAGGCCTTTTACGAGGAGACAGTAGCTACAGAAAAGGTCATAGTAGCATTTTTAATCAGTACATCTCAAAGCATCACTTGAAAGATGTTGGTATGATTATGCCCATTTTACAGATTAGGAAATTGAGGTAAAAACTTCATCAAGATTTGACAAGCTACTATTAGAGCTAAAAACAGAATCCAGTTCTCTTAAATCCTCATCTAGTCTAGTCACAAGCTTTACAGGAGAAAAAGGAGACAGTTGTTCTTGGACAATGATAAAGACCTGACTTTTCAGAGGTGCAGTCAGCAAGGGAGACAGACACTTAAAGCCTACAGGGAAAAAAAGCACTCTTTTTTCCCCTTCTTACAGCCAACACAGTCACCAGATCAATAAGCAGCCTGGAGTGCTAAGACCACATTTCTTGGCCTGGTTTCAGATGGCATCCCAGACAAACAAATCCAGCTGCTCCCAATGGCTTGTTCTGAAGAGAGTGGGATTCCCTTCAGGCAGAAAAGCTGTATGCACAGGACAAGTTATAGGATCAAGACATAACAGCAAGATGAATTATTAATTTTAGAATGTTTAAAACTGCAACATCCCTTTAAATATAAAATATTTCCTATGTAGTTATGACAGTACTCTCATTAAATGCTAATAGATAATTCTGTAATAAACAGAACCTTAAAAAAGAATCACATTTATATACCTTGGGATGTCATGAGTAACAGTGTTTTGCAACTTAAGAGCACAGAGAACCTTTTTTTTATGATGCATTGACAACTCCTTGGTGTTGAACAACACTTCATAATATCTCACATAAATTATAAATTTATTTCTTTTGTACCAAAATTTGCAGTTATTCTGTAAATTCCAAATGTTAGTTGTACAATTCTTCTTTATGAGGATGCAAAAAAATCTCTTCAGTTTGACCTTTTTATTATACAGGGAGAGGAATCACTTCCTTGTGTGCTATAATAATGATAAACCAGAGGTATTTTTTCTACTGAGCTAAAAGTGACATACCACTCCCTTCATTAGAAATGCAAATATGTGAGCTGAAGAGAAGAACTGTAAACAAGTAATGTTTTCAGAAGGTTAGATTTCTCATGACCCACCCTAGGTGCACAGACCAATCTATTTCAAGCAAAGCTCTGAGGTAATGGTTAATGAAATAAGATGTTCTAAGACACTTTGAACTCCTTCAGTCAAAGGCACCATGCAATTTCAAAAACTATTACATCCAAAAATCACTATTATCAGCTACTATAACAACACAAATTACATTAACACAGCTATAGGATTACCAATGGAAACAAACTTGAATTTCAGGGAAGTCCTAAAATGAGATTCTGGTGTTGGGACAGAGGTAGATGACTCAGTCATTAAAAATGCAATACTGTCTCAGGTTTGTTTTTTTTCCTTTGAAACAAAACCTTGGAGCCATACTGTGGGGTACATCTCAATTCTGACACAGAAATAAAGGCCTAAAGAAATCAACAACAGTCTATCACTGCTATTCACACAGTTCCAAGCTCCTCACAGTCTCTTGCTAGGGAAACCACGATTTCTGCACTTTCATGGTATTCAAGCTAGAAATAACAGCAGAGAAAAACAAAAGGCATTACATTAGTTTTATATTTGACATATCAAAGGAAAGAAAACAAGATGAGAACCAGGTTACTGACCTAGGTACAAAAGGAGGTGTACAGAGATCCAGTTTTAGCAATAAGGTAAATTACTAACATCAGTTATGAAAAAAGCAGACAAGCATATCATGTGAGTTCTGCAGTTTAGTGGCAATGTTGATTTTACTCTAACAATAATTAATTACCAGATTTGATTATTATTAGTTACCTTGCATGCAAAGCTACAGCACAAACTTGACCCAGACGATCCAAATTTCCAATTTCTTTACATCTACAGGTACTAATTCTGTCTGCTATGGGGTTTTACACAATGGTGTCACAAGTGTTATGGCAGCTAGCTATGACAATATCTGGATCCAATTCTTTCTTTGCTCATTTAGATTTTACAAACTGGCAAAACACAAGTTTAATAGCAACTACCAAATAAGTTACATTCCGTGCAATCTCCTAGAGGTATGTGCAAACACACAACCTATGGTGATGTAAAGCAAGAGATGTATTTAGAGGTATTCTAGATTGATAAGAGGATTAAAACAGCGTCACTTAATTTGAGTATGTGCACGTCAACACAAGAAAATAAATGAAGTTCAATGCAGGCTAACATTTTACAGGGATTTAGTGAGGTACACCAAAAAAGCCGTCTGGAAACCCCCAGAAATGGCTGCAGAAATTGCAGTAAGGTAACAGGCTAATGAGTATTAGCTGAGCCATGGCCACAGTCCGTGCCAGCTTTCTTAGACTGTAGCAAACAGTGAGATAACCAAAGTTAGCCTGGCCATGTGTCCATGAAAGCTAAGCTGATTCACATCATTTATCATCTGACTGGGACAGATGCACAGGCACTGTGCCTCAGCTGATCTGCAATCAATATCTTGTCAAGGCGCATCACTGGGTGAGGAACGGGGGAACAGAGCAAAATTAGTCTGGCCTTGCACAAGAAAAATAGCTAAATGACCAAGCTAAATTGGAATAAACTGCATTTTGTTCCAGTTGCTGCATTTTTCAGGGATCTATGCAGGCAGAAACTAACTGCTATTGGTGACAATTTTCTTTAACTAAATGGAAACCTACAGAGATGTCTATAAACTGTAGCATGGGTTTAATTGAGTGTACACTTAAAATTACTGCATGTAACTCATTTCAAAGCACTACATTTAAAGCAGGATTATTTTAATTTGCCTGAAATTGATTAGGAATGTGTCTAAATTAAAGCAGTGTATTCAGAATCCTGGATCATAATACCCCAATGATGGTATAGACTTTCTCTGTTTTAAAATAACCTGTAGGGTTAAATACTTTCTAAGATTCTCAACAGACAGGCAAAAATTAATACTGGTAAAGGCAGTGGAAAGTCGAGTTAAGACCTCCGTTTTTTGCCAAGTTTTCAACTGCAATAGTCTTTTGCACCTGCAAATGACCCAAAAGTGGAAATATTTGCATATGCAAGACTATTATAAATATCTGATTTACTCATGGCTGAAATTTAGTCCTACCTGAGGAAATATTGTCAGGTAACTCAGAAATAGTTAGTTATTATTCTTGGAAGAAATGAAGTATTTCTAAGCTTCAGCAATCTCCAAATTAAAAATGTAAAACCTTTTGCTGCACAGACTCAATGACGACACCTAATTAGACTGAATGATAATGCTCCTTTAAAGCCAATACATTAAAAGAGGCATATTTAAAAGACTAGGAGAAAAAAAAATACAGTAACAAAATCAGTAAATTGTTCATGATTCTGCAAATCAGTATCAAAGGGTTTACTGTCATCCTCTTTTAACATCAAACTGTATAAAAGAGAATTTCTCTACGTGTTTTGACGCAGGAACATCTCAAAAGAGATTTAGCAGGTATATTGCTTTGGTTGGATGTGCCAAAATATACAGAAAAAATATTACTGTCCAAGATGTCCGATTTGATTTCTAAATAAAACAAGTAATAGCCTGAGTTTCATCCATTACAGGAATCCCAATGGTTTGGGAATCACTCACACTAAAACGACAGAGCAAAACATCTCAGCACACACAGGGATAAACAAGGCCTTGATCCAGGAAACTGCTCCCTGTTGAGACTACTTGAGATCAATTAGACTCAGGATTGACATGGGACATGGTTTATCCAGAGCAGTTTGCAAGGCTGAGGCTAAAAATCTAAAAGAAAACTAAAAGAAAACAGAAATTCCTCTCACTACACCAAAAAACCCCTTCTGCATTTTTTCTGATTTTCCATTATAGTTGTTCCTTCCATATCTTATAGTAAGATATTAGGAAAGCCAAGGTTTATTTTATTCTTAACATTTTTCAATAGCAAAAAGGGATTTTAAAAATTATAAAAACACTTGAAATATATGATTTTGTATGTACTACTAATATTCAGTGATGCCCCTACTTCATACCTGGATCAAAGGTTTAAAATGGCTAAGAAATTTTATGGGGAGGTGTTCCCCCAAAGTCAGACCAAAAATTCCTCTCCTCTCCTAGTGGCAAACTTCCAAATATCTTTCATTTTCATTAAAAATTTCTCAGCTTGTCCTTGTGGGTTGTAAACCAGTGGTTATGGAAAAAGGTCACTCTGAGCTGTTGTGATTCAAGAGCTGGCACAGGTTCTAAAATAAAGCAACCTTCTCAATGCTGTGATAAAGGCTGAGCCTTCAACATTTCTTGTTTAGCTGCTACTGAAGCTATCTGCTGATGCACAGGGTTAGTTATTCTCAGCAATTCATACTACCCTTGGAAAATTTGCAGAGAAAATTGAGAGATGTCCCACTGTACTTAAAAATTCACGGTATATCTACAGTTTCAATCCATTAGCTTAATAAAATTTAATTTATTCAAAAAAAAATCTGCTCCGCCATAGAGCTTCTATGCTTTTCCTATTTTCACTGCATTAAGTGAAATGCAGAAGGCAGACACTTATCCCAGCAGGGAAGAGCACTGAGATATATCATGGCTTTGTAAAGTTTTAAATCAAAGGACACCATGAGATCATCCCATCTGCTTAAGTTTCATCATAATCTATCTTGTTTCATCTGGGCACCTCTGCACTGAGCCTCTTCTAACCTGTGTTTGTTGAATGCCTGTCTACCAAAGTAGATACTTGGGGTTTTGCTTCAGTCATTAAACTGTGGCCTCCATGTCCCCTGCTGCAGCTGCAAATTAATTCTGGGTAAATAAAACAGCACAGTTTTGTGTGGCACTCTCTGCTGTGGCACTTCACACATGTTGTAATTCCTTGTGTTTGTGTGTGATGATAAAAGGGTGTCCCTCACAGGTCATGGCACTTGAGGGCTCTGACAGTAGGAGTGCCAGGCGTGTTACAGTGTAGTGACAAAATCCAAACAGACTTCTGCTAGTGCAAATGCCATCCTGGGGACTGGCCACCAAACCCTTTCCTGAATGACCAGTGTGAGGAGTTCCAGGACTACCAGTCCAAAAATGACCAGAGGACCAATACAACTATAACACCTGATCAGGAATAACTACAGAACAGTTTTTTGCAGAAATCAGAGGGTTCCTTCACTTCCTGCCTGTGCAGATAATGGAAACCAGGACACTTGTAAAGACATTTATCTATACTATAGCTCCAGCACAACTGAGACTAGCTGTTGGCTTCAGGTAAATGTAGGCAATACTTTACTCACTTCTCTTCCTCTGTCATTTGACCTGTAACTGATGGTGCCCTTCTTTCCAACTGGACTTTCCTGCACCTCTGTCACAACTGGAGCCTGGATTAGGGTGTATATCAACACCCTTGAAGACCTCTGAAGGCAGGCTCTATCCTTTTTTAATCCGTTTTTGCAACTCATGTAATCATGACAACACAGGTATGGCTGTGCAGAGGAGTATGTTCACCAACAGCAGAGAAAAATGGATCAATATTGTCATGGCTGTAAAAAAAAAAAAGTGAATCAAAGGATTTCTGAAGAAGTTACAAGGAATTTAATGAGTTGATGTAGTCATCCCATCTTTTCATTCTTGAATGGGAACATGAGGAGACACAGCAGGGGCATACTTGTCAAGTGTGAAAGAAGTTAATCTCCCACAGGGCCTAAGAAAGGGAGAAGCCCTGATGCTGAATTAAAAAAGATGCAAAAGCACAGATGTTCAGATAAAGAGTCCCATGTGATTCCTTCAACCAGTGGAAGGAGTGAGATGGAAAATAGCAATAAAGAAGAACCACTTGTTTTCCTACAGTTACTCTTTCTAGATTTCATCTGCAACACTGCGACTGCGCTGCCGGCAAACACAGCAAGGAGACCTCTCTTCCTCTTTATTTTCTTCCTGCAGTCAGTCATTTCTGACTTTCCTTGAGGTTGCCACTGAATCCTAAAACTCAAGGAAGAAATTTGTCAGCAAGTGGGTAGGAGTGTAAAGGAAAGAAGGGGGAAGAGAGGGCAAACAAGTCAAACCAAATAAGCAAAGGAATCTATAGCACCAATATCAAAGGAGCAAAAGTCACAATGACTGAGAACCTGAGGCTGCTGTGATTTATTTGCATGCCTTAGGACATTCAGTTCCACATAATCCACTGTCAAAGTCAATTATAAATATTACAGTATCTGCTACTGGAACAGATCCAATTCATTCAGAAGTAAACATCAAATGTTGCCCGTAAGGTATATGAGCATTTAACGACAAGGATTTATACCATGATACAATTAAAATGAACAAGTTGTACAAAAGAGCAAACCAAAGCTAGGTTGCTTGTGTCTCCCCGTTTTTAATATCTGTGCTTGATTTCTCAAGGGATTATTTTAAACTAACTTTCTTCAAGCATATAACAGCATTAGGAAACAAAGGACAAAATAATTTTTTTCAACCCTGGCCCATAACATTACTTTCCTAAGTCTATGTTAATATGTCAAACCACATAATTGTTAGATTTTTCAAACATTCAAAGCCTGGCACCTTCTGTTGAAATCAGTAATGCCATCTATCTCTCACCACATGGGTTTACCACTGCTGCGAAGATGATCCTCTCTTGACTGTGATGAAGCGGTGCTGTTTGAAGGAGGAAATTGTGCTGGTAGGCATTGAGAAATGCTTTGAAGAGTTTGAAATCAAAGTGCAGCCTCTTTTTGTCAAAAATATACAGGCAGAACTATTTATTTAGGACTGGAACTGTTCCACGGATCTTGCCCCATTTTTAGGGCAGACGGTGGAATAACAATTTTACAATATCTGCTTGGCTCAGAAACACCATCACATTCTGGTAAAAGGGGACCTTGGCCAGATTTATTTCTGTCTTTGCCCTTCCTTGACTTGTGTACAATTTCCATGTACTTCAACACAAAGCCGCTAACATTTTGGAAATTCAAGCAAATTAGAGAAAAGCAGCATGGGCCCTCTGAAACATGTGCTGTGAGTGCATCAAATCCATTCTCCCCACCTGAAAGTGGCTCGTCAACAGGCAACAAATGAAATCCTAGTTGTACCAGATGTCAGGGTGTCTGAAAAATCAACAAAACTTAAAAAATCAACATTACAATCAATGCAATCCCACGGCCCAAGCCTGTACTCGGGGAGCAGTCCAAACCTCAAAACACAAGTCCAGGTTGACTTTCTTTCATCTTCTCTTCTAGCATTAACATGCAGGAATTGTATCATTCTAACCTTAAATTCCAGCACACATACTCTTCCTCGAGAAATTATGGTGTGGGCAGCACAGCCAGGTAGCCAATGCCCTGCCATGGGACCACACCAAGTGGTGACATGGGTAGGAAAGGAGTAGGGATTTCCTAGCACACCCTCATCCATGTATAAACCCAACAAAGGTAAGCAAGGCAAGCTGAGGTAAACAGTTGGACTTGATGGCCTGAAAGGTCTTTTGCAACCTCATCAATTTCATGATGCTATGAAAATTTGTAGGAGGTGCACAGAAGTGCATTCATTACAGAGAAGAGTCATCCGATCCTACTGGAAAATCAGAAGGTAAGATGGAAGACTGAATCAGATTTTCATTTCCAACTTCCAACGCTTCACGGAACCAGGTCTGGACAACAATCACCCTCTGATGAAAGAGTAGCTCGTGGGAAGCAAGCTGCTTCCCTGGATACACTTTGCTAGAGGACAAACTGCTCTGGCACAGGCAGGCTCAGAGAAAACAAAGCCCACAAGAACAGAAAGAATCCTCTAAAGTGATATTCCAAGCAACTGTGGATATCGTTTATGAAGGAAAATTATTCTTCTACTGTTCCACTAGAAAACAGATGCAAGATTTGTTTCCAGACCTTTCATTTGACTTCTTCTGAATATGTCAGCAACATATTCCTATATTTCACACCTCCCTTTAACAGAAGGATTTCACTGAAAATTGTGGATAACAAAGAGACAAGTTTCAGAACTTTTTACTATGGTAAAAATATTTCTACACTATGTAATTTCTTTTGCTACAATGAATTATTATAAAGTCAGCTGAAGTTCAAGATAACATATCTTAAGAACCTTAACAGAAAAAAAAATTGTATCTACCTAATTATACATCAAAGAGTACTTTTGGAATAAATTCTGTTCTCTGCAGTGTTGGAATTTTTTTAAGTGTTCTACTTTAGTAATAAGAACAGTGCTGCTTGAATTAACTATTCTGTATAACTGTGCTCAGATGTCGGGGTGCCCAAATGTACTTTTACACATCCACTCTATTATTATCTCTAAAGATTCTCAGTTCATATTACCCACAAAAAATACTCAATTCCTAATGCAGAAGTACTTCCACTATGGTCCTCTTTAATAACTTCAGTCTTGCCACAGTTCAGCATAATATTTTATAAAGCTTCTTTTTGAATTAAAGGGCATGAAGTTTCAATAATACCAGCAATGTATATTGCATTTGTATTTCCGTTTTCAATTATTTTCACTTTTTTATTATCATTTTCTTCACAAAAATGTCTACATGGGGGCAGTTTCATTTTCCACACAAGAATATATCTAATTTTGACATCCATCTGTCTGGAAATCTTTCTTATTACATTTGTCACAGCATATTTAGAGGTAAACTTATTCTGTGACATTTCAAGATATAACAGCATTTCCTCATGCAAACTAATGAAAATCCTACAAATCTCCTAGACTGTGTTGAAAACTTGCCCTAAATCATGGATATGGTATATTTTCAATGTATTTTGAATCTGCATGTTCATTTTAATTTAAAACACTTATTTAAAGATAATCAGAGTTGAGTTTGGAAGGGACCTCTGGAGATCACCTTGTCCAAGCCCCCAGCACAAGCAGGGCCACCCAGAGTTTGTTGCCAAGGGCCATGTGCAGGCAGCTTTTGCATTTCTCCAAGGTGTGAGACTCCATAACATCCCTGGGCAACCTGTGACAGTGCTCAGTCCCCCTCATTTGGAAAAAAAGTGTCTCCTGACATTCAGAGGGAAACTCCTGTATTTCAGTTTGTGCCCATCAGCCCTGGTCCTGTCACTGGTACCACTGGAAAGAGCCTGGGTCTGTCCTCTTTGCCCTCTCCTTCCAATTATTGTTACACATTGGTGAGACCTCCCTGAGCCTTCTCTTCTCTGGACTGAACTGTCCCACCTCTCTGAGCCTTTTCTCGTGGGAGAGATGCTCCACTTTCCTAATAGTTTCCGTGGCACTTGTTTGGACTCTCCCCAGTATGTCCATGACTTTCTCGTAATGGGGAGCCCAGAACTGGAAACAGCACTTGAGGGTGTGGCCTCATCAGTGCCGAGCAGAGAGAAAGGATCACGTCCCCTGACCTGCCTGTTGCATCCCAACAATAAAGTAGATTTTTGTGCTGCAAGGGCACATAGCTGGCTCATGTTCAATTTGGACACCATCAGCACTCCCAGGCCTTTTTCTTCCAAGCTGCTTTCCATTTGGGTGGCCCCCAGCACTTATTGGTGCAAGGGGTTGTTCATCCCCACATTCAACATAAGCCAGCAGTGTGGCCTTGCAGCTAAAAGAGTAACATTATCTTGGGCTGAATTAGAGTGTTGCCAGCAGGTCAAGAGAAAAATATATACTCTTGAAGGCAGGGTATTTGATCCACTATTAATCACTGGGACACATGGCTTTTTACTGGACTCCAACTGATGTTGTGCCACTGATCACAACGCTGTGGGCTCAGCTGCCCACTCTGTTTTCAGTTCCCCTGCTCATCCAGACCACACTTCAGCTCCTCCCTGAGCATCTCTGGGGAGGCAGCATCGAATGCCTCACTGAAATCGAGGTATACAACATCCACTGCTCTGAAGTGTACCAGAACCACGATTTCCTCTCATATTCTTTTATTGTTTCTTAACACATCAATATTTCTGATGTGCTGTGGTTAACATTTGTAATAGGGAGTAGGTTAGACATTTGGCATTTATCCATTAGTTCGTTGCCTCTGAAATCAGTGATGCATTACTGCTTACACACTAGACCAAAATCAACCTTTAATACTGCGAGCAAGAAAAACACAGAAGCAACCAAGATCATGCTTTCTTTTTTATCTTGTTAACTTTTTTTCTTTATAAATTCACTTCTTTGAGGTATCCTTGAGGATGTGTCTGTGAGATGTCTGAAAGAACAGAGAATTATGGGCTGGTAATTGGAATGTCCTGTACCCTGCAGTCCTTGAAAAAAAGAAACAAAAGAGCAGAGCATGAAAAGCTAAAATCACTAATCGAACAAAAGAATGTGTTGACAATAAAAGGCTATTCAGAGACAACAACCTCCAATGCTACTCAGCTTTGATTAAACCCCAGAGCAGGCCCATCTTGTTTACTGAATGAACCAAGGGGTGCTTTGGAAAAAAAGTGGGAAAGTTTTGGTGACACAGAACTAAATAAAAACTAATGGAAATTATATACCAAATGAGAAGTCATTGAGAGCTGCTTAAAACTGTAGATTCATTGCATATTTTAACCCAGTGCAGTTTCTTTCTTTCAGACAAACTTCATATTCAAACTTAGGTATGCTTATAAATGATTTGCCTCTTTATATGCAACATCCAAAATCTTTTAAATAATCTTCCTTAAAAATAAAAGCTAAATTCCTTTCTTTTAAGATGTTCATTCTCAGAGCAGTGGTGTCATAGGAGACAATTATGAAATCTCAAAGTAAAACCCATGTTTCAAAGGATAAAAAGTAGTACAGTTATATAATTCAAAAGGTAGGGTAATAAAATAATAATAACACTGGCAACTTATTTCTAAAGATCTCAGAAATCTGTACAAATATTGATGTAGATGTAAGCATTATAATTTATCTGGAAATTTGGACACATTTTCATTTTCATTTCTGAGATAAAAAAAAGGCACACAAAGGTTAACTGTTTAGCTCAGGGCCACTGTGCTTGGCCACTGTTTTAAAAATAAAACTGAAAATTGCTCCAAAATCACATGCCTGCTTGCTAGATTCTATTCCATTCAGGAGTACTGTCTATCCAGAAAATAGATCACCTTGTGCCTTACATTGGCAAAAAAAAGAAGTTACAAATACAGCACCTCAGTAATGGAACACATATAACATATAATATGGAACAAATTAAAAGGCAAAGATCTGAAGATGGGGTTTTTCCATTTGCTTACCTGCTTTTATTACTGTAGGCAAGTGTGAACAGGGGTGTGTAGAAAGACTAAATGATTTGAAGAAATGCAAAACAGAATCACCTGGATAAAATTAAATTCTAGTGTAAAAATGTGACTGATAATAAAGTGAGAGGAGGAAGATGCATGCTTACAAGCAATCATTTTTTGTCAGGGCAGGACTGGGTCCATTCCACAGCATTACATCCCAAGGTAAGAAATAATCAGGTGCTATCCCACATCTCTAACAATGGGATAATGTACACACAGGGCAATTCTGCAAGACAATCAGCAACATGCTAGACTAGCTTCTCTAAAGAGGAACCATAAAGAGGGTAATTCACTGGTATTATACTGAGATATGTCAATAGAAAAACAAGAGAAGTCAAATAAAAAATGAGAGTTGAAACCCTTGCTTGGTAAGGTATTAGTCACTTTTTTAAACTTTAAAATAGGAGAAGGGATGAGGCACGCCTAATGTTGGTTATTAACCTGTTTCTTACCATTACACTGAATTCAGCAGTTTATTTAACAATCAAAGGATTTTAATCCCATTTGAGTGTGACTCCTAAACCTAACGTGGCACTTGTGTGAATCCAGTCTGTTGCTGAAGAAGCACTGCTTGTTCAGGTGACACTCGTGTGGAAGGAGCTTTAAATTTACGATTTTCTTATTTCCAAAATGTCCTGTATTTCTAAGTAACAAGAAGAACACCAGATCCAAGTGACTGTACAAGTTTTCCCAGTTACCAGTTCACAACACAGTGGGAAAGATAAGAGATGTTTGGCACTGCTTGAACATTGAATATCCCAGGAAAATTCAGATCCTACTGCTTGTATAGTTTTACCTGCCATCAGTAATGAACACACAGTTCTTTCCAGCCTTTCAGATCACGTGTCCTGGCTGCTATTTTGTATTGCAAAAGGGCTAAGTCACTTCAGAATGATTCAATAGAAAATGTTTCTATTTGTTTTAAAGATAATGTAAAGTTTTGACAGAACTCATAGACCAAAGCCAAAAGGGTCTGCGTTTTAAAAAGCTATACCAAATTTTTATTTGCACTAACTTCAGCCTGTTAATCTTTATATCAAGTCTTCATTTCAGGAACACAGAGAAAACTTACACACCCACATACATTCCTTTCCTGTAATTTTAACCATTCACCTCACCAAAAAGACAGATCCTGAAGTGTGCTGTGCTTGAGATTGTATGGATGTTAAAAGATCTAGATACATATTTTGATAGCAAGGTAATAAGACATTTGAAAATAGAGCTATAAAGGCTATCAATGTAGAAATCTGCAAATGGAGAGGTTTGGTTAAGGCTTTATCAGGAACTATGGGGGATCCTTTTTTTTTTTTTTATTTGCCCATATTAGAAGAACCGAATTTGTATCCTAAAAAATAAACACCAATTCACAGTACATTTTTTAAAATTAAATACACTGTTTTCCTTAGTGTGTTCTAAATGCTGTAAAGATTCTCCATCATTCTGTGTTCTCTCAGTTCTCTTATTTATTCCTCAGCAGAGCAGTATCAACACAAATCATATCAAGACACCTCCACAGAAAAAAATAATTATGTATATTCAGAAGACATTTATAAATGCTACAACCTTGATTTCTAAAAGGCAGTGGCAGAGATCTTTTACATTTTGCACATAAAATTGCAGTTTATTTATAAAAACCCAACTGTTTTCTATATTATGACTGCAAAGCCTTTCTCATCTCTTGAGTAAAACCTTAAAAGGATATCTCAATGTATTCCTTTCCATGTCCTTTCTCATAATGCTAAAGCAAGAATATTCTAATTTCATTACAAATGAAAAATAATTTGGATCATCTGAGACTCAAAACCTGCACAGTCTACTGGAGAAAAATTATAAGAAAACATGGAAAACAGGAAACAACTTCTGTATCAGAGCTAAAATAGGTGGTATTTAGAAACATGAACAAATTAGGTGGTTTACTTCAGAATTCATGGAAGTGATTTGTTTTCTGCACAAGTTACAACATCATTAATTTACACAATAATCAGAAGCCGGAACTCTGAAAGAGAAGCATGCAAGAACAAGCACCTTCAATCAGCTTCCTGCCAATGAAGGTAATAGAGCTTTTACTATAGCTCACAACTCTATAGAGCTAATTACATCAACTTATGCCCCTGAACTGTTAGTCTTTCATATCTCAGATAAATGACATCAACTGATCAGGATAGAAGAGCTGAGTCTTTGTCTCTGCACCTGGAAAAGCTTTCACCCAGCAGACATTTCATGAAAAAGAGTGTATTTCTGCAGAAAGTTCTAGTTTTACCAAGTGACCACTTTCTTGCAAAAGAATGTTTCATCAGAAAATTCATTACCCGAATTCTTAAGCATCCTCATAGAGATTAATATCTTTTTCTGATACCATTTTTTATTAGTTTCCTTCCAGAAAGACTGCAGTATACTCTTAATAAAATGGTTATCCGAGACAGGCAGAAAGACAGACCCTTTAAGGAATATGATAACAGTGCACAAGGAGGGCTTAGGAGCCACCCAAGGAATCGATATTGAGTAGCAATCAATTATCCACAGTAGGTATTGCACACAGTTTGTAGGTGGAGAGTTAGGAGCAGTACTTCATTTGGTGATCTATGGTCCCAAACCAGAGCTTTTAGTTTTTTGAGTAGGCTGCATGGAAAAACCAGTCTGGCAGTCCTGAACAGTATACACTGAATCTGTCATAACTTTCTCATTGTTAAAGGTCCAACATAGGTCTCCAAATCCTATTTGGGCACCTAATCAGAATGGTTAAGACTACAATGTTATTTAAGGAGTCCAGAAACTCTTCTCTGGATGCACACACATAGCATTTGACCCTGAGTCCCTCTGGGCCCCAGGAACTGCCCCTCTGACCACTAGGCATAATTACTTTTTACTATGTTTTCTTTTTAGCTCAAACCACCTGAAATAACAGTGAACTGTTAATAAAGCAGCTCCAGTTTGGGTTGTTCTCTGTCTGCATAATTTTAAATCTAAAAATAGGGCTTAAATAATCCTTCCATAATTATATGTCACAGTGAAAGAGCAGGCAAAAGAATGAGTAGGTATTACCATACACTACTGCTGTGGCTGGTAGCTGTACTGTAATTAAAAATTGTTAATGGTTCTATTATAAGTGTCTAATTCATAGATTTTATCATTTAACCTTAAAAGATGATGCCTTCATTTTACTTCATTTACTTGAGTGAGTAATCTTAACTTGTGAAAGGAGTCCTGTTAATGAGTCACATCAATAAAGAATTGTTACCAAAATGAGAATAACTTTTACAGTGTAAACTTCAGCTGAAAGCTACATTTCTTTCTTTTCCCCCCCCTCTATCTCTAAACAAAAAAGAACAGCATCATCTGTACCAAAATGAAAACATGTAGATGCTCTCAGTTAACCCTGGATCTGGTTTCAGAAGGAAACAGGAAATTTATCAAGTGAGCCGTCATTATAGAGTTATGCTCTCTTTTGAAAAAATCTTTGAAATGTAGTTCAGTATTTATCTTTGCTCACAATCAGTGGTCCTTGCTCTTCTAAAGCAAAATCCAAAATCTGATTGCTAACCTTGCATGAAAAGCTGAGTTTATACTTACTTCACACACAGTACAACCCCACACTCACTTCAAATCCTGTAGTAAATAGTCAGATTCAAAACAAATGTTTGTTTCAGGATAATGCCCACATATCATAACTTCTTGTTGGCAAATATGAGGCTTTTACACATGCTATGGATGTCTACTCTATCATCTAAGACCTACTCTTTTTCACAACTGTCAGTCCCTCTCCGTACAAAAGAAATTCAGTCATTTTGGTGTTGATCTTATCTGTACTTTTACGCTGTGGGATTTCCCAGATCCACAAGATAGCCCTTGCACATTCTGTAAGACTGTATTTTTCCCCACAACATTATTATTTTAGTCACCATGTCACTATGTGTGCCAGTGCATCAACAGAGGTCTTGTGTCACTCAGCATAGCACCACATGGAAGTGCTAAATCACAGTGAAGAATGATGTTCCTTTGAGGGGCGTGAACTCCAGGCCACTGAGGCAAATAAAACAATCCAGTTTCTTCTGCTAAGGCAAACAAGGAATGGGAATGTATATTGCAGTGGGTAGGCAAAAATGTATGCATCAAAACTGGGGATAGAAAGGTGCAACATCCATGGTACCACCAGTGCTACAGGGCTAATGCAGAGGCAGCCAAGGCAATAAGGATTCTGATGGTTTACCTTTCTTTGAAGGTGCTTATTTTAATTGGGATATTGAACTCCTAAAACTAGCACATGGTTTATAAAGGCAAAGTTTGAGCTTGATGAGCTAAAATCCTGCCATGATAAGCCAGTCTACCAGCTCAGTCCTTTTAGCAATGCAGGAAGCCACTCTTATCCACACATCCATTTCAGACCACAAAGAACTTTTGGGAGAGAACTCAAACATCAAAGAGGACAAGAAACCACAGATAACACTACAGCAGTAGAATACAACAGAAAACAACATGAAGGAACGTTTGACTCAGAGCTCAGTGGAAGAGGCCAAGATGAGAATGAGCAGAAGTGCTTAGATGTGCTAGCAGCTAAAGCCTTGCTCAAGACAGCAGACATGGATACATGGATTTAAAAAAAAGTAGGTTAGGCATGTATTTGAAAACTTAGCCACCATTTAAATTCCAACAGGTGTTTAAAAGAAAAAAAAAATTAAAAATTAGGAGGCCTCCGGTTGAGACTCACAGGAACTGAGGAATTCATTTTATTTATATATGTATATGTGTATATATAAATAAGTATATGTATATATATATATATAAATATATATGCACTGAACACCTAAGAGGCTTTGACAAAAAGCTAAAATGTGTTGGCTAGATAACTGGAAATTATTCGTGGTGCAAATATTTCCTTCCAAGTCTTCAGTTACAAAGGAATTGGATGAAATGCTCTCAGAACTACCATTTGATGAGAGAATGCATCAGTGGGGTGGATCCTTTGGAAGAGCCTTGAAAGTCCCAAAGGTTAGCAGCTTCCCTGATTTGTAGCATAGGGTGAAAAACAAGATGGGTAGATCCAAAACTAAATTAGTGCTTCCTCAGGCTACAGAAAGGGTGCTGATTTGACCTGGAAGCAAAGAAAACCTGGATTATAGGAATGCAAGTGTGGGATGGTACTGACCCCAGAGGAGATAGAAATAAAACTCAGGGGGCTTTCTACAGCATCTACCAATTTCCAAGCTGGTATTCTGAAAGACTTAGCACATGCATTCTCACAAAAATACTTCTAATAAATATCTTGAATTGTCCTATGAACAGGTAGTGATTATTGAGCTTGTGTTTGTGAAGCAGTGAGAGAGAAAAAGGGATCCAGCTACTGCACTATTTGGATCTCAGTGGAACACAGTGCTTTCAAAGAGGTGATGCTGATAGAGAGAAACAAACACAAAACTAATTCAAAGGCAGACAAGTCCAGACTAAACTTGACAGTATTCTATTTTAAAGAGAGCCAGTTTTAAAAGAAAATCCTTAGATGTCCTCTGTCCAGACTACAGTAAAACAGCTGATACAGGGATAATGCTAGAGAAAATAGCTAGATAATGCTAAAGAAAAAGGAGGTAAAAAAGAAAAAAGAGGTAAAAAAGAGGTAAAAGAGGAACTCNCTATGTGGGAAATTGATAAATAATGCTAGAGAAAAAAAGAGGTAAAAGAGGAACTCTTAGACAGAAAGGAAAAATGGAAATAGAGTGTTGGATGGCTGACAGTTTGAAAGGGGCACTTTGACAGTGGAGGGAGCTTAATGGTACTTACTCAAGGATCAGTTCTGGTGTGAGCTCTTTTTAAATTTTCTTTCATGGTCATGACATAAAAATAAGTGGTATGATGACTCAAACAACGAAGCATTGTCCATACAAAACAAAATCAAATCACTGCAGAGAAAAATTGGAATGATCTGAGGACAGGAGTAATGGAAAGAAGAGCTTGGACTGCAACACTGTTTACTTGAGGACCTAATTGCAAGTCTTTGCAGTAAATTTAGGAAATTACTAGTGAAAAATAATTGAAGAAAAGGACCTGTCTTGGCTATGAGGCACAGATTTACTAGAAAACTAGAATATGCTCCCTCTCTTGCATCACCATTTATCTGGGGATAAATGTGCAAATTCAGCACACATACTCTCACTGCATGTGATGCAATTTCAGATGTTCAGCTCACTAGACCCCCAGTCTGTGACAAGAATGAAGGCAAAATCGGTGACCCATTTTTGAGGTGTTTTCTGTGGACACAGAGAACCATGTGTGCCATTAAAGAAGATGTTGATAACCAGTGAAAATGCTGGACTGGCATTAAATGAAAGCAATTTCAGGTGGAGAGAGGCTACTCGGAAAGCATGACGTTATGGCTGGTGTAATAGCAGAGCTCAGAAGCTGAAGTTGCAGATTTTAGCCAACCCCTTTTCCTTGGATTCAAATTGGCAGCCTTTGTTAGCCTGTCTCTATTGGAAGCAAAGTCACTACTCCTGAACTAGAAGCAAAATCTTGTCAGGTGTTTACTCTAGAATTTTTCTATTCAATCCAAGTAACAGTCTGTTGAATCTGTTATCCTGTCCTTCACAGTAGCCACAGGCAGATAATTCGTGTAAGAGTTCAAATTTTCTTCCTTGATAAGGAAATGTTTGATATCATATTGATACATAAAGTTCCTTCATCACCTCTGGTAGGTAGAATTTGGATTACAGCCTGAAAACTTATTGTCCCAGATAACAGCCATTCTTTTGAATATTTCTAATGCAAGCAAGCATTACTATTTTTGTGCACTAAACATCACTGTTAAGTGGGAATACTAATCTAGAAACATGGACTTTGTATGATTTGTCAAAACAACCGATCAAGTCTGCCTACTGCCTTCTCTTGTTATTCCTGAGGACCAAGTGAGGAGGGAGCTGCCAGGCAGCTGAATAGCTCTGTACCCAGTCCTCTTTTCCATCAGCCCAGCATGTGGCAGCCACAAAAGAATGAGAAAATGTCAGTGAAAGGCTCCCGTGAAAGCAACCAGCAGAGACTGCGACAGATCAGTGACTCTGGAGGTGGCAGTGAAAAACAGCCAAAGCTTTCCTTGATAGATATGGACAAACATATGCTGCATAGCAAGTCAACAATATTTCCATTGCTTGAGGGAAGCATCACTTCTTGCCAGTATAGCCAACCTCATTGATTTGGGCACATTCGGTAAGCCTGGTTCCGCTAGGATTAATCAAATTCCAGTGCAAATCCTCTGGTCAGTCCATTACATGCTGGGCATGTGACAATGGAAGCACCACAATACGTGACCCAAGTGCTTTTATAAGAACTTGTGCAGCCAGCTGTATCAGAATAATTATGCTACAGCAACATAAATACATAATAACAACACCAAAAAAAATTTTGTTCACATATTAAAACACCAGTCTAGCATTCAGGGCACTAAAATTCAGTTTTGGTCTACATAAGACTCTATCTGTGGTCCAGGGCAAATCGTCTAGTGTTGGCTCAGTGTCAATTCTGTTCACTAGATTAGTAGCACGATAATACTTGTCTGCCTTTAGAAGCCTTTTGTAAGGATCAATACATTAAAGATGCTGGAATAGTCAGATCATATGTTATTGGATGATTAACCAAGGTAGCAAGAAATGTCAGACCCTTTTATTAATCCCATGAAGTTCATTGCCTCAGATCTTGAGGGAGTAATGCCACATTTGAGCAAAAAGGATTTCCTGCTATCAGTTTAAAACGTAAAGGCTGTGATTTCATCGTGAACACTTTGTTCTTGAGTTCTGAGACAGTTAAATTGGTGCACCTCCTTGACCTTCTCTAAACCATTAATAATTTATACACCTCTTTCATTTCACCTCTTATTCATCTCTGTTGTTACGTAAATACTCTAATCTTTTTAATCTCTTCATGTATGGAACTCTATCCACGCCTCTGATCCTTCTCATTACTATTCTATTTCTTATTTCATTTATGGCCTAAATGAAATAAAGTGACAAACTCAATGAACAGTCCAAATGGAAGGTTACTATTACTTTATGTAAGATGTCTATAATTCATTTGATTTATTTCAGGATCCTCTCTTTTTTTTTTTCCCTTGTTTATGTAGATGTTTTCAATAGAAGTCCACAATAACGGCATAGTCTTTTCTCTGAATATAGCTGCTGGTCATTTAGAACTTCTCAGGGTGAACAAGCAGGTTTAAAAATTTTTTTGCAATGTCCACTAATCTTTTCCTACTTTATCAGCTGCTGTTGGAGTACAGGCTTCCAAACTGTAGCTCCCTGCATTCTGCACCGTGGTGTGTTCTCCATTTTGCTCTTACTTAATTTATTCTGTCTTTCCTGAGTAAGCAGAGCTTTTTGCTAAGCTTTACTCAAAAAGCCTGGGTTTTCTTCAATTTTATTTGTTACTGAAATATTTAGTATCCCACCATATCTTGTAATGCTGCCTTATGCCATTGTTTTGCATGAATCCAAACCTGACCATGTGGGCACAATGAGAAGACCTTCATTCATCCATTTCACTGGTCTATGTTTAGTTTGGCATTCCCTTATCTGCTCCTGTGCACTCTCTTTCTTATCTGTTGGGATCTTTTCCTGTCTGCCTTCCTTTCTGTTTTGCTTTAAATCAACAGCCTCTTGCCCATCTGTACAGCACACATTTTGTGTTACCCAGGAGAAGGTGCCCTTGTGCTCCAAGTCCTGTTGATGCCAATTTAGTTAAATCCAGCCTCAGCAAAGTGTGGACTATTGTCTGAGTACAGTAATCTCAGGCCAAACACATCCTTTGCAAAACACCCCTGGGGCTCCCTAAATAGAGCTCTTGCCTACATGTCCTTCATCAGGCACTTCCCAGAAATATGTCTTTGTCTTCTGGGTGACTGTTACCAGAAGTAAAATCTATTCTCACCTTCTGCCAGAATTAAGATAGATAAAGACTATTGCATATTGTCTTTCAATACATCATTCATGCATATATATGCCATCAATTAGATATTTATATCTGCCAAGCAGGCAGGGCCTCTGACCAGACTTAGTGATGTCTGTCATTTCATATATGAAGTGCTGTCCATTTCATGCCAACCCTTAAGATTATGATTTAATTCTTTGTAAACAAAATGTCCCAACCACATAGCTCATCCATTATCTCATGTAAGAAATAACTTCATGCGTTGCAAGGTACTCACAGACTGGTCAATGCCAGAGTATAAACTCTTTTACTCATTAATCCCTACTTGAAGTACAGAGTTATGTTGAGAGAGAGCACACACACACATCTGGAGAAAAGAAGCAAATATAGTCCACTGCTGGAATCCATCTCACATAGATGTGTGCATTCTGTTCAGGAAAGCCAGCTCAGTGTCTGCTCCTGGCAATGACTCTTGCTCCATGCACAGCACAGTTCTGCAGCCTTCACTCAGCCTGAGTGCACTTGGAATGCAGCTCTTCTGGTGGATGCTCACAGTGCTGCTACATGGACTTGAAATAACAGAAACATTTGTTTACAAAAGGCTTGATTCACGACTCTTTCTTAAAGCCATTTTTTGTGTCTCTTGATGCTTTCTAACAAATTCTAGAAGCTGATGCCTTTAGCAGCCACAGAATCCTTGCTTTCCAGTAGGACAAGTGTTTTAGGCAAATTATTTGGCTATAGTACTTCTGTTCTTCAAATGCTTGTTCTTGGATGCATGACTTCTTACACTGACCCACGATGTGTTAAAACCTGTCTCAAAGGCTGTTTGTAAGAGCTTGCAGTATGTAGGAACACAGTTATTCATCCTCATTCAGCCTCATATACATCAATCTTACACTTTCCTAATAGCATCTCAAGGCCTGAGCATTACCTCATAGAAATCTACAGGGTTCAGTTCCTCTCACCTTCTCCTTGGCCATGTTTTCACTAATATACTTACCACAATACTTAATCATAAATTGTTGCACCTTCACACCACAGACCCACGTTGCTTGTTCCCTGAGGCCTCATTTACCTTCAAGAATGTCATCAGTACTGCTCTTAGGACTTCTTCTAGTGCATGTTTCAATTGACATTAGAACTCCTTTGAAGATGGACAGATACTTAAAGCCACTTGAGGCCAGCAGTGCTAGCTCAGTGCTAACAGTAAAGGTAGTTGCCTTGCCTCATCACGTCGAAACATGTACTTGACTTCACCTAAAATGGTATTTTTATCCTAAAGCAGATCCTACATCCACGGTCTCTGGACGACGCTAATGACTTATTTTTAGTGTGACTTCAGTACAGGTTCTGATATTACCTGAAGGGGCCCTCCTTCTTGTGGAGCTACATTACCACAGTAGTCTGCTGTAAATAATTACTGTACATAGTGTGGTAGTTGGTATGTTTGCCAATTCCTTTCTTTGGGGAGTTTGAAAACATTTCATTGTCTCATATAGTAAACATGGGAATATACTTCTAAAACAATCCTGCACTGTAGGTGTCCTTTTCCTTGAAATATATTAACAGTATCCTATTTGCTGCTAGACAATTTTCATTTATCTTTTCCATCAAGGACTTCATTGCTGTTCAACAGTGGGAGGTACAGTCCCACTTGGACTACTGGAAATTCTATCACTGAAGGAGGATGGGTTTTTATGGACAATATGTATTTACATCACAGACTTCAGAAAGCTTTTACTATTTTTGATCACTCGGTAAACCCCCTTCCTAAATCTAATCAGTCTCAGCTATCAGCTGCTATTACAATGGAACGTAATTGGTTGTCGGTCTAATAACCTATCTTCAAACATTATTTGAAAAGAATATATATATATATTTATGTTTGGGGATCACTTGTACCTGGCAGTCATCTCTTCCATAGGCTTCTTTCATTACCCATACTGCTGCTTACCACTACAATCCTAGTTTCAGATTTGGGATAAGAAGCATTTGTAGTCCTTATACCTGTCCACAGCCTCTGCACTTGTTTTTGCTGCTTTTCATGCTGTTTCTGATGTCTGTCCCAGATCACAGTATCAGCCTCAATGTTTCCAAATTCCTCATTTTCTTTCTCGTGAACCAGTCAGTCAGTTTGGGCTTTTTTCCTAGTACCCACTTGATCTTCAATGCCTTCCCAGGAGAATGCAACAGTCATGGTTAGTGGAAGGGATGCTGCTGCACAGGGTATATGTCTCTTGACAGTCTTTCCTGTGAGCAATTTGTCTGCCACATACAAATCTCTCATTAATAAGGGGGTTTTAATGTTTCCAGAGTTTCAGGGGCTACACGAGTTCTCAGCCCTTGCTATAATTATTTCCCATTCTGCTTGGCTTTAAGCAGAAAATAACAGAACCACCACAATAGCCTCTTGTCCATGATCTCCTTCTGTGGGGTCACATTATTCAATAAGCACTTTTATCAGTCTTTCCAGTGTTTCAGACGCAACAGCAACTTATTTGCTTCTCTTCCATCTTTTCCCAGAAGGCTGGTAAAGAAAACTTTTACTGCCATTTTCCCATCTTTATTCCTTTGTGCATACACTCAATTACTGTTTTAACCACTTCCTTGTTAGTGTAGGTTATTTTGTCTGGAAATCCACTATCCTATTTTTAAGTCTCTCCAGGCCACCTGTTTACTCCTAGCTTTATTTTATTTGAAGGGGAAGGTGTGTCTCTGTGGAATTACTGCTGCTGGCATGTTTCTGCACCATGTACTGGACAATAGTAGAAGAAGGCTCCATGTTTATAACTAACCTGGCTTTTCAACCAACTATTTACACGGATGCTGAGACTGCAATTAACAGCAAAGCCATATGCATGCAGATTAGCCTATGTGTGGTCTTTCAGATCTCCCTGCAACCCGTGTTCTTCCCCCTGGTTCCACGGAGATTACTGCACTCACTTATCCTTATTTACTTTCCCAGCCTCAGGAACTGTGCAGGATTTAACAGCAGCTAGAGAAGTCAGATGCTGAGCACTTATCAGTAGCAGTGGCAGCTGTTAGTCCAATAAATCTGTCTTTTCCAGCTTAGCTTTATATTTAGGTACTCATTTAAGGAAGAGTGAAACTATGTTAAACAGAATTCCTTACAAACAAGGCAATTTTAAGTATTAGCTCTCTCAACTTTATATATTTCCTAGGAAAGCAAATTTTCAGAACTTTGTGTTCATGTTGCACATATAATACAAACACACAGATAAAATCAGCAATTTTGAGAACTGATGAGCTTTACTTGAATCCACCACCGTTCTTGTAGATCCTATATCACTTGAACTGTGTCAACCATAGGGGACATCCAAAAAGACTGTGCCTCATAAAGCAGTATATTATTCTGATAGAAGAACCTTTAGCATACTGAAATTTACTCTTTGATCATAGACTGTGATAGTATTGCCAAGAAAAGGATAAAAGGCACATTTAAAATTACTTTAGGTTAAATATTTATACATTACTATATCTAAATTGAAATGCATATAGAGATGTTCTAAAACATATAACCTATTAAAAATAAACTCTTAGCTCTTCCTCTAGTTTTTGACTCAAGCAGCTAAATATGGCAAAATATATCACAATATTTTGATAGAACATTTAAATATGACCATTAAAATGCATTATCTACTGTGCAGGGCTCCTTAGTTATTAATCTAGAAACATCTTGTAATAATACAGGCAAGTTTGAACTAATATGGCATTTCAGACTTTGTGCTTAAAGCATTGTGTTCTTTAGTGCAAGCCAGCAATTAAAGATTCATTTCATATTTAAAAATTAAACAAACTGCTATAAGTGCATGATACAGAATCAATTACAAAACGAAGACTATATTGCCTTTAAGAAAATCCAGCTATTTTTCATTCATCCAAATATGTTCAATCTAACTTAAAAAATTAATATCTCTGTGAAGGCATATTGCATTTTTCCAGGGGAAGAGGCATAGTGTGTTTCCTTACTTCACACTGCCACAGTAGAAGTGGCCACATCTGCTCACCGCAGAAAGCATATGGATGTTCAAACACTGTATCAAGGTATATATTTCAAGGAGAAAATTAAACTGCCTGGGTGTCACACTTTAATTCAATATAGCTGAAGCAGGAAGATGAGAATTTTTAAAATTTTTCTCAGTTAATTGATTGATGAATAACAGCTTCCAAGAGCAGACCTTTATTCATCTCATTTCATATACCCTGATCTGAAATTCACTGAGATTACCTCAGGTCATAAAAAAATGATAACCAAGGACACATTGAAGTGTGCACTGCACACTGCAACTTGCATTTTCTATTTTCTAGCATTTTTCTGGGATTTTAATTTACTGGATCTACACAACCAGAATACCTATTTCTATAAAGCTGCTTTTGGAGCTTGAGTCAAAAAGTATTAGGAGTAAGTATTTCCCCACAGTGTTTCTGTGAAGGGCAGTCATGACCTGGTGCCACTTCCCTCTCTCAGGAGAGAGAAACTTTTTACAACTCTCTGACATAAACAAATGTGAAAGCTTCTCAGTTCCAATGGTAAACATTTTTATAAATATAGTTATTGATGCAAATATTTTCTGGCAGATTAGCTTTCCTGCCCAACAGCTTACACAATTGAAGAGGTGTTTGCTAAAATGATAGCTATATATGTACAAAGAACTTAGCAATAAAGGAACACCAGCATGAAGTCTGAAACATGAAATCTATACATATCATAAGTTATTGTGGATCTATCCAATTTTATCACTGCTGAATGGTTTTAAAATGTTTAATTCCCTTCATTTGTTCCATTCCTTTCATCCAGCAAGCATATAAATGTCAGCTCTTTCAATTATAGATACCTAAGAGCAGGCAGCCAAATTGTCTAAATAGTAAAAGGGAAATTTAAGAGATTTGGGCTTTGAGATAGCGAGAGTCAATTAGAAACATAATAAAAAGCATAAAGCTTTGGAACACAGTTCAAAATGTATCTTCTTAAAGAATGATCTACAATGCATCATATTCAGCAGCTGTGTAGCTTGCAGTACACCTGGTTTGCGCTGGGTAGAGCTCTGCACAGAACAGACAAGTTTTTCACAGGGACACACAAGTTCTACACTGAACAGGCACTGAACAACACACTGACTGCACTTAGGCCTTCACTGGCAATGAGTGCAAGACAAGGATAAATAACTTCCTAGTCCCCCAGACTGGGTGAATGAACAAAAATTCAATCTGTGAATAACTAGAGGGAAAATGAAAATTCTCAGAGAGGTCAGGGTTGTTTGCTTAGCATAATCCCAAAATGTGTTCTGTTCACACAAAGTTTTATTAAAAAATGAACACTTACTCTTCAAAAATAAATAAGTGTTTTGCAACAGAACAGTTTGCATCATCTCTGACACTGATCACAGTATTTTTTTTGCCATGAGAGTGATGCAGTATGAGCAGCTTTAAGCAGGCCATATCAAGTAATTCTTATCAACATCTATATATATTCAACGGGACAGGTAATTTTTTTTCTCACTAATTTTGGCTTCCATCAGCACTATGGATAGACCTTCCTTTTTGTCTTCTAGAATGTCCATAATACTATTGAGAAATTGATTTCTCAACTATAAACGAGGCAGGAACATTTCTAATAAATAGTGGGCTTTAAAATCTCAGGGTTTTGGAAGTCAGTTTCTAACATTAAGGTGAACTGTCATGGCAAGGAGTTTGTTGGGCACAGCTGGGGCAGACAGGACAAGCAAGAACATTATGGAAGAGTACATTATTGAACAGAAGAGATAAAATGGAATAACAAAAAAAATTATGTGATTGGTTTAAGGAACTATGAACTTCATTGTTTTACTTGTAGTTTGGTGCTGCGAATAAGTTGTCAGCTAACTGATACCATCTAAACAATTGTGTAGAAACAGCCTAAAGCTCAGATTGAAGCTGAATTTGTCACTTCTTCACAGTACTTTCCTGCAAAAGCCTACTCAAGGGTCAGCTCTACAGCAACCCAACCAGTGCATCTAGCAGAGAAACCCCGTGTACTTTTGAGAGCACAAAGCTTGCTCCAGGGATGTGCTGCAGGATATTGTGACTGATTTGCTCTCAGGATGCATCATGATATGGAGGTCAAGAAAGCTCCCCCACTACTGCAAAGGGGTTTTGTGAGCTCCAGCTCCAGCTCAGGGAACCCTGCTTGTAACAGAGACATACAATTTCAAGGTTTCAAAGCATTCTGGGGCCATGCAGCTCACATGAAGTATGTAGACACAGCTAGAGGATATTAAATGTTGTGATATCTTTGTACCTGCCTGCTAAGTTACATAAATTATATAATAAGGAGGTCACGTGTCCAAATACCACTCTACTTGCTCTGATAACTGTTATCCACACATTTATCCTTCCTTAGTTTGTTGCTTTAATTCACAGCCTCAGTTTTGTCAGGGGAGGTTTAGGTTGGTTTTTCACGCAGAGGGTGGTTGGGCACTGGAACAGGCTCCCCAGGAACATGGTCAGAGCACAGAGCAGAAGTGTCTGGACAATGTTCTCAGGCACAAGGTGTGATGCTTGGGTATGGTCTGTGTAGGGCCAGGAGCTGGATTTGATGATCCTTGTGGGTCCCTTCCAACTAAACTTATTCTGTGATTCTGTGATTAAGGCCCAGTTTCACAAAGAATTCCAAGGCCTAATTATGAGAATGCTTTTAAATACTCAAGACCTTACATTTAAAACTGTTTGGTGTTGCCTTGCTCTTTGCTGTTAAAAATAACTATTTCATAGTAGCTAGTTCTCAAGGTTATTGTTCTGTAAACACAGCCATGTTATTGTAGAACTATCTTATCACATGCATTCCTTTCCCATGGACACAGATCCTTGATGGACATTTTCTTTGACCACTGTAGTTGAAGGAGGAAGAACTGATTTCCTCCAATGACTAGTGATTTCTAAAAGGGTATATAAGAAATAAAAGAAGGTGGGTCTTGCCCCTTCCTTCCTTTCCTCTGAACTTGAACACAGCTGTCTCTGGCTCTTCTTTCTGCGCCTCCAGCATTCCAGCAACATTAGTTTGGAAAGGAGGCTGTCTTGTGATACAGGTCTGTTAATGTCCAAGGTTTTTGGAGTATTTGTGTTTGCTGTAATTAAAAGCAAACAACACCAAGAAAAAAGCAACACAAATCCAGTAGGTTACATCATCTACAAAAGATTTCTTCCACATATTAAACTAGTGATATTAGTTAAAATTCGCTAGTCTGTAGCTCTGGCCTCCATTCTTTCCCTTTATTCTGTTTTCTTCTTTGGAGTTGGGAAGTTAGTCAGAAATGAGCTCTTGCCCACTTTAATCACATCTTCACTTCAGAATCAACCAATACAGTCAGCAGTATTGGCAAAGAATGTAACATTTCAAGAGAGAGCAATCTTACTTGCAAACTCTCGTCAACCTCATTTCTGTTCATTATTTTTCTGGAAAAAATACTTTTATATTGCCACTATATCCTTGCAACAATTATCATCTTCAGGTGTCTTTGTTTTTGTAAACTAATGTTTTTATTAATAAATAAGAGTGGGATTGAATAAAAAATGCTGGCAAAGCTAGGGAAACAAAAAAGCCCTTCAAGCAAAAGTATTCTGGTCATCATTATCCTAAGATACCATATTAAAGGCTTTCTCCTTTATTCATCTTAACACTGTAGACAAGAGGTAACTGCTTCCAGAGAGCAGTGGAATGAAAGTGCCACAATATTAGAAGTATCACATCACAGTAAGTAGCAGACAGACTCTGGTGTGACAGAATAATAATAATAGAAAAACATCCATTTCAGGGAGGAAATACACTAATTTGTAGTCAACTCCACTCATGGAGAGGTACTGAAAACAATTCCTTAAACTGGCTTACTAAGAAAGATGGTAGGTTAATAGCTTACTGCCATTTTCTCAAGAGACAAGTCCATTACCCAGAGGAATGGCAAATGCTGCTTTTGAAGAAGGGTAGTTAACTATCACTTCTAATACTAATACCACTCGGCTCTTCATCTCACCTGCACTTTGTGAAAGTTGCATTTTATAGTCCCTTTCATCAAGGAAATTCAAAACCAAAGCTTTTGTCAAAGTGGGGATGCCTCTGAGGAACTGCCAAAGGAGGAAAAAGCATGCCCAGAGGGTTTCTCCTCCTGGCAAGAACATTCATTTCCTTGTCCTCATCCTTCCAAGCTCACACCTGGAGTGGGTTCCACACCAGCGCCACAGAGAGAAGGGTAAAGGCGAGCAGACCGACTGAAAGGAAGAGGTGAGGGGAAAACCAGGGTCTGTAAAACTTTGGAGGAATTCTAGTTTGTGGCAAGCTTGTGCAGTTGGGAGGGCCTAGACCCAGAGGTAAAGCTGGTTCATTAAGAGTTAGCTTGCCTGTCAGCCATCTGTGGAAGAAGAGCACAGGTATGACAGCCCAGCATTGCACGACAAAGTCAGTTCTACTGGGGAATGTGCCCCTCTTGCACAAGGAGTAACATTTCACCATAACCTAGGGGACAAAATAAAGAAGCACCTAACTGAAGCTACCAGGAAATTTAGTAGAAACAGGCAATTCCCTAGCCTACAGACTGGACTTTGCTTTTACTACAACTGCTAAATGAGAAAATGCTCTATTAGGCTTCCAGCTAGTGGTCCACCTGTCTATATACAGAAGGGTATTTCTTTTCCTTATGTCATTACTCTTCTACAGAGGTCAAGGGATGCAAGAAAAACTCTCTGCTGTGCAATTCACTAGAGCAGAATACAGAGTTCCTCTTCCAAAAATCCTTTGAGCAACACCTTTACTAGCAGAGTCTATAATCTACCCTATGGAGCTCACAATAGACACTGCATTGGCTCAATTTCAGCAATTATCTGAAAAACACTTTTTCAACCACCACATCAACTTTGAAAAAAGCCAAATAATTCTCAGTAGTAAGCCTCTGCACTCCTCCACTAAACTCAGTGTTTAGGTCTCATGGAAACAGTGATTGTGTATGTCACCCCAAAAAACCTTGCTCTTGGACAGCTCTTCACCATCCCTAGAGTCAGACTTCACATTTAAAATTCATCCCTCTGGATTTAGACAGGATTTTAAATATGGAACAGTGCCCCAGTTGTTGCTTATTTGGATCAGAATTCTTGTGAACCATAAATTACAGGGTTTGACACATAACTGTTCATGAATGTTTCTCTGTACCATCTGATTCCCAGTTTGACCACAGACTTCCATACTGCTCCTATGATACGTTTCATGGGAACCCTTCTAATACAATTTAATTTCTTGGCTACCATTTCCTTCACACCAAGGGAAAAAAAGTGAAAAAGCTGAAAAAATTGGTAGCTAACAGCAGTGCAATTTTCAGATAATCCCACTGTTTAAATGAACAATGACAGAAACATTTATATCTAAGATCTTTAATTTGAGCCACCCTTGTGCCTTTCAAAATAAAGTGCATGCAGAAAGAAGGCAAAATACAGTAGATCAGTTTATATTTTCTGTAGTAGATCTCTATTCCACACAATAGTCAAGCCTGTTCAGTAATGTGGGAAGGACTGCCATTTCCTCTTCTTCCAATCCCAAGCAACACAAGTCCCTGCTAAGAACTGCAAGTCTCTGTTGAGAATCCCCGTAACATCTGCCCTTTGGAGAAATGGTGTGCAAGAAGCTTGAAGGGTTTAGTTACTACATAGCCATGTAGAACATAGCACATAACTTTGAAAACAGTTGTCTTTTCACAAGACATTAATTCTGTCACCTTGTATTAATTCTATCACCCTGTATTTAACCCTATCTGGCCAGGGTCCCCTATGTCTTAGGCCAGTGCAAGTATTCCCATTTATTCTAATTTTAAATAAAGAGCACATAAGGTGGCCATCCAATACTGATAGGACATATAACATCTTTTTTGTAAGAGCACAAGGTTCTCTGCATTAAAGAATTGTTTAAAATCTCCAAGTCCTTAAATATTGGTAAGCTACCACATGGACAATTTGATTAACATGTATAGCCAAAAACCTTCTTTGAGACAAAGATTTTTGTCCTAGAAGATTATAAATTTAATCTGGAAGAAGTATAAAGCTCTTTGCTAAAAAGAATCTTTCCAGAATAGACATAAACTTTCAACTAAACTACTGTTTAATTTTAGTGTTGTTTGAGTCCTGTTGTCACCAAAAGCCATAGTCATGGGCCATGAAGTCACATCACCTGAACTATTGAAAAAATAATATTTACTAAATGAATGAATGTACTTGTGCATTGTCAAAGGTAATTACTAAAGGCTTCAGGGCAGAAAACTGAACATTTGAACATCTGATGCCATCAAAAATGAGATAAATGTCTGGTGTCTGCCCATGATACAGTAAAATCCAGTGGTGTATTTCTGAAGTAAACAGTGTTATCAAAAAACCAAACCATATTTGCCATAGAATTATGCTTTCCCTCCTGTATCATCACTTCTTTTCTTGTTTGCACACTTCTATTGCTTTGTATAAATACACGATCTCTACATCTTCATTTCTCTGAGGAGAATACGCTGGGGTTTTTTCCTCCTCATCAAGCCTGAACAGTCTTTAATTTGGCAGAGTTAAGACGTATGTATGAAAAAATGAAAAAAGAAAAGCCTTACATTATTCAACAGTGTTTGACATGACTACAGAACTGGGAAAAAAACATATCTTTAAATTGTATGTGCTATCATACTGTGACATTATATTACCAGGCGGTGATAAAACATGACTCTATGTGAAACGATGTTACACCTTTGTCAGAGAAAATGTTAGCTGCTTTGGAACAGTATCACATGCTGTTTTGAGAAAGAAAAATTCTAAGTTATCAGGAAACTTACAGGATGGCTGCATCCAACACTGAAGCAAATTACTTGAAAATAGTTTCAACTTCACTGCCCAGAGCGTACATTAAATGCATTATCTATATTGAGCTCTGCTGCAGCTCTAAATTTAGTGAAATGTGGTTTTCACTGAGGCTAATGAAACTGGTAATCCCTATGGAGAGTGAAATTTCAGCATTTTCCTTATTCAGTGGCTTCTCAGTTTCCAACCAGACTACCTCAGGCTATGATTTATCAGAGCTCAGAAGCTAAGGTTTGAGGGTCTTTTTAAATATGTGGATAGGAAACGTTCCTGGGAAACTTGGTGTTGAAGGAAGAAACGATGATGCTATTGCATTATTAGAAACTCAGATCTAGTAGGTACCTTGCCACTGAAATTGCCTTCTTTTGACTGAAATATAAAATACAAGTGTAATTAGCAGAAGACTTTAAAAAAAAAAAGATGATTGCGATGTTGGTTTTAGTTGCTTTTTTTGTGGTTTTTTTTCCCCACAAGAGGAAACGTCTGTACTCCTGTTTTCAGTGACCTAAAATTGGGGTGATACAGGTCACCCATAGCCAACTGGCATAAAGTCAGCAGGAGCAAACCTTGTCTACCAAAAATTTTCAGAGAAGTCTAACCTAGCCATGTGCGTGGGGTTGTTTTGTCCTGTGGCCCGGGTGGTTTCCATCCAAGACTAAGAGCTCCAATATGGGATTTACTGCATCGTCCTCTTTATGTTTGTACACAGATCCAAAGATCAAAAAGCCCCATTTGATGCTTAGTAAAAAGACATGAGGATAGGACTTACCTCTAGATTAAGACATCTAAAAGTCAGGTTCTGCATGTGAGCTAGATGTTCTCACTCCCACTCTAGCTAGTGGAGAACTGATCAATGTAGTTGATAGAATCCAAAAGCAATCCAGCTCAGAAGTCTGTTCTGAATTTGGCAGCTCATAAAGCCAGCACAGTCAAGAGCCCTGTTTCTGTGGCCAACTTTATACAAATGAATGATGCATCTGTCCACCCACTTCACTGCTTTCAACTACTCAACCCAAATGACCAAGGACACATGCTGTCATGGTGTAACCTCAGTCAGCAACCTAGCCACTCGTTCATTCCCCTCTGCTGGGGAGAAAATCAGAAGAGCAAAAGTGAGAAAATGTATGGTTTGAGATAAAGACAGATTAATAATACAGAGAAAAAGCCACACATGCAAGAAAAGCAAAACAGAAAAGGCCTTGACCCTGTACAAGCCCTTCTCAGCAATAACAAAAACATCTCTCTATTATC
This sequence comes from Climacteris rufus, assembly GCA_013398175.1. Lineage (NCBI taxonomy): Eukaryota > Metazoa > Chordata > Aves > Passeriformes > Climacteridae > Climacteris > Climacteris rufus. The sequence goes on from VZRZ01000466.1 coordinate 1,358,717, forward strand.
AACTCTGTTTTCATCTGGAATCCAAAGCAGAGCCTCATAATAGCCACTGTGAAGAAAATTAATTCTACCCCAGCCCAAACCAGCCCATGTGCACGGCAGGATCAATCACACAGTTTTGTCACAAGGCAGAAATTCACACCACTATGTATCACAAGCACCACTCTACTTCCACTGTGCCATCACTATCCATATTTGTACTTCATCTCTGTGCCTTTATTTCAAAGTTCCACTACAAAGCAAACAAAAGAGAAGCGTAGCAGTTCAGATTTGGTTTAAAAACATAGCTCAAACGGTCAAATTTCCTATCAGAATTAAGTCCTTTTGGAGAAATATATAATGGCATAATCTACACAAAGCACCTAAAATTACCTAAATGCCTGAGCTGCCTGTTGAAAATATACTAACCCTGTACATCCTCTATGCAGCCCTTGCTGACTGACACCTCTGAAATCCAGTATGGAATTTAAATCTCTCCCTACTCAGACTTCTCAGGTTCTGTCCAACAATTGCACCTTGGCATTACAGCAAGGTTCAAGCATCCTCTCAAGCATGACATTTAACTGAAAGTGGTTCAACCCTCAGAGAAAGTCTGGATGAAGATGCTAAAGATATCGCCTGCAGATCAGCTTAAAAGCTTTTTAGCTTGACTAATAGATGGAAGTCTCATTATATTAGTATCAGTTAATTGATTTTGGGGAACAAAAACCACTTGCCTTAGGTTTAGCCTGCCTCACAACTGCCCTATAGTTGCTGGTAAAGCTGAATAGTCAGAGAAGAGTCTTAGCAGATGCAGCAGAGACTGGAAATTGGATGTTTTCCAACACAGCAATTGCTATATATGCTATCTGGATTATGCAGTCCCTTATTAAGTAGTGTCAAGGATTAGCCAGAACTAAAAACACTTGTGGGACTAGGGATTTATTTATATGAGGACAATCAGGAAAGTGAATTAACTAAAAATGTTACTTTAAAGAGAAGCTGTAAAACTACATTAAATCCTAATGTGGATGTTCTCCTTTAGAAACTACATTTGAATGATCTAACTTCACTGATGAAGTAAATTAAATTAAATTAGGACCACTTGAATTCTGGATAAGAAGGTCCTTAGGGGTTTTAAGGACGTTTAACTGATCTATTTCTAAGTCACATCTTTAGTTGACTCACATTAATTTTCACAAATTGCTCCGTGTAGATAAGTCTCAAGTTCTGAAATGAGGAAAGCCCATAAAAAGAAAAGTGACTGCTAAATTAATGGCAACAAAACATTTCTAAAACCAGTTTCAACACAGCTTCTTCATCTGCAAAGGCAATAGTAATCACAACGACTCTGGATCTGCATATTGAAGGACAAGATTTAGTAACAGGCTCTCAAATAAGTCTTCTTGTGATAATGCCCAACTGAACCTTCTTCTTCTCAGATTGCAAACTGTTTGCTCTGTAATTCTTGTTTGGCCAATCCTGCAACAAGATTTTAGATTTTAGGAAACTCTAAACAGTTTGGAAGGCATTTAGGCTAAAGTTAAGATTTATCATTAAAGAGCTGTAAACTACCAATGTGTCAAGACAGTAGATTTCTTTTTTTTTTTTTTTTTTTTAATTTTGCCAGGCCAAGTTCAACTGCTGGAGGCAAAAAGAGCAAAAAACAATCCCTCATAACTTCATTCTTTTTTTTTTTTTTTTCTGTAATCTATACAATCCATGGTTGACAACTTGTAACCAGTCTATTTCTTGTATTGTATTAGAAAGCCAATGGGACAAATGGCATTACTGACCTTTCTGCTTTTTGTTCAATATCCTATTTCCAGAGTGGAAGGAACTACGTAGTTCTCTAATATTACCGATATTTGAGTCAAATTGTGCAACAATTGCATTGTTGTAAATTCAGCTAATTAATCATTGTCATCCTTCTATTGTGCATCTTGACTTCCTTCTGTGATTTTTCTGTCTAAAGAACAATTGGTGTTACAGATACTCATATTCAGGGTGTGTATAAGACTTCATTCCCTCATCCAGGGTTACCTTTTCCTCAAGAGAAGTAATATAAGAATATGCATTTAAATTTTTATACCATCATAAACAGTTTTCCCATACAAAGAGATAGTTTTCCAAGTCCCTCTCATGACATGTGCAGTAATGAGCATCTTAACACCGTAGGTAGGTTGTAGTTATTGCTGTTCAGAGAGTATATCTATACCTACAGCAGGAAAAAAGGCTGGAACCAGCCTAAAATACGCTGAACCACTGGTTCCATTTATTTTGTCTTCACCTCTGTCAGTAAGTCAAGGTAAAAGCACCCATATTGTGCCTTAAAAAAAGCAGCTCACAGATTTTCCTTGTGCACAGAACAACCTGTGAAGGCTTTTGTAGCTAATAGCAAACACATGTTTAGATTAAAATGCAGGTCTTAAAATATCCTACTCTCGAACAAATGCACTTACAAGGATGTTATGTCTAATTTTGGCCTTTTGGAAGGCTAACTATTTTAAGAACACATTTTATTGAAGTCTTAGAATACTTGCAGAAAAAAAGTTCTACATGTTGATTCAGTAGAAACTATGTTTCAAAAACCAGCATTCATGTGGTGCTTTCTCCTGACTTAAAAGAATAAAAGAAAAAGATACTTTGTACCAAAATCCAAAGACATTTTGTTATTGTCATTAATTACGGTCTGCAAAAACATTCAGAGTAGTTAAAGGAGCAGAAAACCTAAAAACCTATAGTAGAGCTTAGTTAGTCACCTTAAATTTTTTCTGTTATGGAATGAAGACTTCAGCATTTTCATTAATAATTCCTGATGGTTTACCCATTACATCATAATTTTCAATAGAAAGCAAACATAACCTGCCTATTTCAGAGCACTGAACAAACCCACAAAAGTGGAGAAGGGGTTGCATTTATGAACAAGGTGGAGAATAGAATCTGTCTCTGAACTTTCTGGAAAACACAACAGGCTAAAACCAGAGAGATTAAGGGGAGGAAAGTTTGTCAGTTTTAGAACTGAACAGGAAGCCAAATTAACCTTGGCTTAGTCAGTGTTTGTGAAATCCTAGCATCCATTAAATGAAAAAAACCAACCCTGCTTCTCAATTACTCTGGGGTGACAGGGACTGCAGAAATTCAGAGACCATCATTCCGTGGTTCTGGTATGCTATTGTACATAAAAGTATCCTGATTTTATTTTCCATCAGAAAAGATATGTTGTTTCATTTTTGTGTCTTGAACTAGTAATGGCTTAAGCACACAAATAAATCCTTCTGATTTCTGAAATACCATATGTTTTTCAGGACTGTGATTGTTTGTTTTTCATGTATTTGTACACACTTTTCCATGACAAATATAACAAGTAAAATTGCAAAAGCATGCTTAGTTCAGCAAAAAACGACCCTGCTTTCTGCTTACTTACCAAGCTGAACCCTCTCTTGAGTGGCTGAACAAGTAACAGTGGCTGTAAAAAGGAGGTTGGACCTTGGGGCAGCAGTAAGGAAGACTGGAAGAGGAAGCAGGGATAACAGAAGCTGAAATCCTCCTTCCAGCAGTATCAAACTATTGGATGTGCTCAGAGATCTCACCTCTTTGCAGGTTTAAAGACCCAAGTACAACATCTGAAAATAGGCAAGCCTCTCTGCCTTTTACTCTTCCCTCACTTCCCAGGGGTACAGTTCTGCCAAGTGTGTAAAAAGAGCTGTTTGGTCTTGTAAGATTTAATAAACATTTTTCTTTAATTGATGTTCAAGCATTTCTAGTCTCTCCAGTGCATTGAACACAATCTAATAGGGAAAGATCTACCTACTTAATAATACCTGCAATGCTTTCTCATGCTACTCAAAAGTATTAAGTGTCCTAACAAGGCATTTCTATATGGTTTATCAAAAGCAAAGTTTTTTTGCTGTAAAAATTAAAAACATTTCTTTTCAGTTTCCATCCTCTCAAAAAACAGCTTGTGCAGTTAAACTTGAGTCCTTTCCAAGCACCTTTTTTGACTGCACATCACAGTTCAAACTTTGAAAGATAAAAGTTTTCCTTTATGAAAGTCAACATTAAAAGCTTTTAATAAAAAATATTTTACAACTTTAACCATAAAATTGTTACTGGAAGACTATATTCTCAAGATGCAAAACATTGTGGGGGAGAGAAACAGAAATTTATTTGGATACTACTGTAAATAATTATCAACATATACTGGCAAACTTTGCTGGAATGTGCAAAATGCAGTAAAGTAAAAATGTTGCCCTTTTCTATCTATATTTAAATTCGACCTTTGTTCAAAAGCCAATTTCAGATCACTTTTTTTTTTTTTTTTTTTTTTTTTTTTTTTTTTTTTTTTTTTTTTTATACCCACACTCGACAGGNTTTTTTTGCTTAAACCAACACTGGAAGAGGTGAACTATTTAAAAAAAGAAATCCCACCAAATGGAAAAGAGGATTATCCAATTTTATTTTCTGCCCAGTTTTGATAAAACCTCGGTGAAAAAAACCTCATATGCTATCCTACATAATACATTGATATATTAGCAGCCTGTGCAAAAATCCTAAAAATACAAGAATCTTTTAATGCATATAGAACACACCAAAGTCATCAGCCTTACACTGTACAATAATACAAGTACAGGGACCAAAACGTCCCACATGACAGCCTTTCTTGTTGTCTTCTGCTCTTTTCCTGGACTGGAAAACCTCTCATGGCAGGTTCTTTTCCAAAATTTACCATAAACAGATAAAACGTATGATATTTTCATTCGGAATGTTACATCTACAGACCCCTGGATAAACCAGGAGTTTTATTTAAGCAGCTAAATCCTACTATTGAAACAAAAACAGTTGTGTGTGTGTGTAGGAAATGTAAGTGTAGGAGGGAAGGAAAGCAGAACCAAATGTGAACTCCTGCCTACAAAAGATGGTGGTAGCAAGTGTGGAGTTCTGATATGTCAGAACACTGTTCTTAATTTTAACATTCTTTTGGATGGGTAAATTCCTCACAGTTATACCACTACGATTCTACTGCCATTTGCAAGCAAGCAGAGGAATGCAAGAACAGAAGAAAGGTAGGAAGGGACTACAGTTGGAGGGAATGCATGGATAAATCAGCAGATAACATGCAGGAATATTGAGATGATTGATGGACAGAAAGTAAGAAGGAAAAGCAGAGTGACTAGAGACTTTCTAGAGATTCTCTAGAGACTCTAGAGGCTGAAGTTTGCCTGCTGAGCTCTGCAGCAGTGGGACTGTTGCTGCAAATGGGTGAAACGTGCTGGGTATGGCATGGAACCCCTGGAGACAGAAGGAAAAAATGCACATGTGAGGAAACACCATCTTAGTCAAATGCAGACACCCTATCCTCGGTTCCTCTTTCCAGAGCAATAGTTTATTCCCAGGTCAAAGGTAGCAGAAGAGGCAGGTGTGCCAGGAACATTTGGAAGTTAGAGTTACACAGAAAAAAATTCAAAGATAGACAATTACAAATACTTTCCAAAGGCTAGTTATTAAAGATCTTCTGTCTCAGATTATTTCTAAAATGGAGATACAATATCTAGCTAGTCTACAGAAGATACTGAGTTGTTAGCAAGCAAAGCTCTTTTCAATATATGGGACACTATAAGTGCTAAGTATTATTATCATTACTACCACTACTAAGAAAAAACAATAAAATATAGTATTGAACAATGGGCAACACGCTGTAATATTGTTACATCCGGCTTTAAAATAAATATATTTCTATCACTGGTAATAAAAATATACTATAAAAATGGAAACTTGTAAAAATAAATCTCAGGCAAGTCATCTAAGGAGGGTGGGAGTGATACAAGAAATTGGCATTGGTTTGCTTGACTGCTTTTATGCTAAATGACATGGGGATTGGGTTGAACACTCTAGACTGTAATATTTTCTGTTAAGGTTGATCTGTTCAAATCCATTACTGTTCTCAGAGTTTGGTCGTTTATGCATCTGTTGGGAAGAGAAATCAAATATTATAAACCCTCAAGGCAATGATGTAACTCCCCTATTGTATTTTTTTTCAGTTTGAAGCCACTGCAGACCACTTAGATGTTGCAAATCCCTTTATTCCCTCCACAGGAGCCTGAACACCCTGACCTTTCTTTACCCTATGCAACGTTCAGTGGAATAAAGAATACACTGGTGTCGCAATAACGACACGAAAGAAGGAGACTGACACCTGTTAAGAGCAAAGGAACAACTGAGGGCAGACCCCACCCATCTTTATTATATCTGTGTCTCAGAAATCACAGTGGATTGGAGGAGCAGCTTCGCCGCCCCTCAATCACACTGGTCAAAGGAAATGTCCATCAAACCTCTGTGCCCAGGAGAAAGGAATGTAAATAATAAGCTACTGTTACAATAACATGGCTATGTTTGTTGCCTTAGGTTTAACCCTTGTATTTTTCAAATGCTGCATTGTCTGGCGTGCGTGCTTTATATCTCGTTGGTTGCTGTTTTCTATAGAGATAACACCGCCACTCTGTACTCACCAAGGCCATTTGGGCTGCCCAGGCCCAAGATTCTAAAGGGGGGGGAGCGATCTAGGGGGAAATTGTTAAGTTTTAATTGGTAAATCTCTGCTGGTATGCGAATGGACCAAACCTATAAAAGTGTGGAGAACTCGTGACTCCTTGTCCATTTTGGGTGATGCCCCAAGTAGGGGCTTTGTCTGCCCTAAATGTACCTTTGAAGGCCCTTCGAATAAATACCCACCTTTGATTCCCTTACTCCTGCCTGGCCTCAGTTTTTGGGCTAGCCTTTTAGGCATCAGTTTACAGAGAATGCGTGAGAGCCAGTTACAAAAGAATGAAAACATCAGAACTGCAAAACTCAGGGCAACACCCTGGTTTGACACTAGGCAGGGTAGCTGGGATGTACATCCCCAAGCTGACTTAACCAGCCTGTTTAGTGACTGCCAAAAGCCCATGCCAAGGCAGGATGTGCCTTAGCACAGACTGCTAAAGCCTGAGCACGTCAAACAGCCTCCAGGAAACCCCAGAGCCCCGTCTGGCTGCACTGTGCTGGCTACCCACAGCAGCAGATTTAAAGCCAGCTCAGGTGTACCCCGAGGAGCTATAGCTGCATTGCTAGACTGCAGTGTAGATGTATGATATGAGAGATGACTGCAGATATTCATCAGCTTTGAAAATTCAAAAATGCTCAGGATAAGAGCAGGAAAGAGACAAAGACAAATTTGTAAGGGAAATAAGATTTTACTTTCTGGAAATTGCATTTGGACATAAAGCCTGATTAATGAAAACTTAGTAATTTTTTAGCATCTAATCACAACTACTCAGGGTGGTTTGGGTTCTCACCAGTGCTGGTTATCCAGTAAATTCCTCATCAATGAAATCACGTTTCCTCAGTTATCTGAAGCTTTGGTGGGAAGATTTCTCACAAGAAACTGCTTCCAATCCAAAAGGTTCCTCACAGGAATGCACAAATTCTGAAGATTTCTATTTTTAACTTCCTGGGCAACAAGCTTGCTCATTCGCTTACTTTGCTCAGCAACTTCAACAACCAAAGGCAGCAAAAGCCTCCTCAGATGGGAGCGCTGCTTCCTTGTGGAGTCATTTTTACCTCATATTTGTTTTTATTTTGAGCAAAATACCTTTAGGTGCATCCTATGTATAAAGCTAAAATCCACAGAAAAGAGTGTATACGGAAGTCAAACACAACATATTTAAAATTCATTAAGTACTTCAAACACTTTAGCATGTGCATGAGTCCCCACAATATTTTTGGGAAGGGAAGGCAGCAGATCTGCCTCTTAAGAACTTTATCATTTCTGAGGGAAAAAAAAATCAGAAACATGCTGGATAAAATTAAGGGATGAGGGCAATAGGAGTTTCAAATCCTTTTTTTTTGGTCATGAATTGATTTACAGCTATGTAGGCAATCACATTATTTCATTAAGATACAATTTATTAAGGAGCTTAAGCCTGCCAAATTGAAACCAGGAATGATTGTATTACCAAGACTAGAAATATTGGAAGACCTTTATCTATTCGGATTCTGGCTATTCAGAAAATTAATAAAAATATTATTTAAAAACTTTAAATATTAAAGGTATATATATAGAGATTTTAATCTATATATCTTGCTATCTTTATTTTGACGTTAACTGTTTTAGCAAGCTATATTTTTAGGGTTATTTTCTTAAACTGACCTGTTTCCTGTTCTGAAATTTCTATTAATCACCCCCTCGCTTTGCACTCTTACACACTAAGTTGTTGTTATCACATAAATTGTCCCAAAGGGGTGACAAATCATTATATTTCTGAACAAATAGATGTGCTAGAAAAACACTTCTAGCAGGAGCAGTTACAGTTTGATTAAAGGGTGAAACAAAATGAAAGTGAATGCTAGTTTCTGTGCCTCTATGTTTTTCTTTACTTGATCTTTAATCTTTTAGAGAGATTAAAAGAAGAGGACCTGTGCAATTTGTTTCTACAATAACACTGTTAGTTCAGAAAGAATGCCTACAAAGATCTGCAGTGCCTGACAGCAAGAATTATTAAGGACAGTAGCAAAGAGGTAGCCATGAATTTAAAATAGAGAGATATAATTTACAAATCTCATTTTACTTACCTGTCATTGCAATTAGCAATACACTAAATGGCTGTGATAAGTAGTCATGGTAATAGGACACCCTTTTTTTTAAAGTCAGGATGTATTTGAAATATTTTTTTTCAATTGTACATCCTCTCTCACTTTCGGGGGGACTTTTACTGCAACAAAATAGCTATGAAAACGTCATTGCAAAACCTCAACATCTGCTGAGTTATTTGGGTATAGATACCATTGCACTGAAAAAAACTTCCATTTTTTCTCTCTACCTAGCCCAGAAAATATCAGATAACAAATTGCTGTCTTTGAAAAGATATCTATATCCATCTGCCTGTCTATATATGTATGCTAAATACAAAGTAAAATATAATTAAATAGTTCTGGGAAAAAAAAAAAGTGTTCAATAACTTACCTAGAGAAGCAATGAAAATCCTGTTATTTGGACAGATATTTAAAATTAAATTGCCCAAAGCACTGGAAAAGTTTATGGTAGAGAACCATTTTGCTGGAGAAGGCAATGGAGTACATAAAGTAATAGGTCTTTCTTATCTCCAGATTCCATGATTCACATAGTACGAGAATTTGACCAATAGTTTGGGGTTTTTTTTAACCAATAAGAAGAAAAACAGCATCTTTTGAAAGTTCTGTCCTTCATTATTCTAGGAGATACTAAGGCTGAGAATTCTGACACATCCGCTACCGATTCTAAAATTGCAACAGAATAAAATGAATTAATTAGAATTAAGCATCATTTCACAAGTACTGTATCATACTCACACTTCTAAAACATGACTCTGACACATTTACGTTTGATCTGGTCCAACACAACTTGCTGTGTATGCCCAGAGCAAAGTGAAACAACAAAGACACACGGGTATACAATGGGTACACAACGGGTATTCCAGCCCAATTTGAGGAATAAATCTACTGGTCAAGTTAGAGCAATAAATGATTGACCACAATAGTGAGAATTTCTGAAATGACACAGGGGCCTGGAATCTTTTCAGCCTCACTTGGGATATTTACCAATATGCTTGAACTCAACATTTGTCACCTGGAGCTCCACCTACAGCCATTTATGAGAGAGCTGCTCCTATGCAGTTCTGGCTACCTACAACCCAAAGGAAAACAGAGTGGACAGGGAGCCTCAGCTACTGATCCCTGTCCCAAAAGGGAGTGCAGTCTGAAAGATTCCTGGGACCCCAACTGCAAACCCTGCCATGGAAATGTTCAACTTTGCCCTGCAGGACCCCAGACACTCACCTGTTCCAGCAGAGCTGGGATGTGCAGTGCCAGGTATCGCCTCCTCCTCTCCACAGGGAACAGAAGGGTCATGGACTGCAACCACACACACTTTCCTGTAGGACAGAAAGACTGGCTGTGCCTATCAGCTACTCTTTATTATAGTTTGGTGAGCCTTGAAACCTTGGGTTCCTCACAAACTCACCTCCCTCAGGATATATCCCATGCAGCTGCTTGAGAGCATATACACCCCAGTCACCAAAAATAAAAATTTGAGATCCACTCCTGTGGGCTGATTCTTCCTAAACAAATTATGAATAAATCTTACTGACAACAGTGGTTTAATCCTGTTTCCAGAGTGTTAATAGTTTTTTGAGCATAATGACCAATATTATATTGCATTGGAGTAGAAGAGCAAGTGGTCGTGCACTTTCACTGTGCTAATGGAACAGTCCATAAAGGTATCTTACTACTGTACAAAATTTTATAAATTCTCTATAAAATAGTGACATCAATATCCAGCATGATACACTTGCCAAATGCATCTTTGGGGGAGGAAGGGAAGGAGGCAGAGGAGGGCAAGACATTTATGGCATGTTTCTTGCATCTGGGTTGCTGAACAGCGGAATTATATTCAAATTGCATTCAAGGGAAACTTATAATAAGTACATACAGAAAGCAGAAATATTTCTACCAAACCTGGGAACAATGCTCATATATTTAGATATCTTTTTCTTTGTATATATCAAATTCTCTAGGGACTTGATTCAGCAAAACGCTGCAGCATAAGATTATCTCTGTGCACTTTAATGGAGTTACTCACGTGCTTGAAGAGAAATACTAGCTTAAGAGCTCAACTTAAGAATTACACCTTTTAACAACTTTAAAATTACAGTCTTCGAGTAAAATATGCCAAAATAATTTTGTAAAAATAGATCTTATAAAAATATTCCCAACTCGCAAGCAACTTTTCTCCTATCGTCCAAAATCTTCAGTTATCCTCACCTCATCCATAGCTAGAGAGAAACATCACATCTGTCTCTTTTGTTATACTCAGATAAATAACCAAAATACAAATGTTCAAGACATGCCAATCTCTAGAGAAAGCCCAGCAATTTTTTTTCACAGCTCATCTGTTAACTATCCTGGGGAGGTAAAAAAGAGATTTGAAAAATATACCTAGAAAACTGCCAAGAAAGATGTTTTCTTGATCCAATAACTAAACCAAAGCTCTTCTGCAAGAGGCTATCACTCTGATCCTGACTAATAGTCAGTAGCAGCAGCATCTTCCTGGCTTCTCAGAAGGACATGACATAAAAGACACAAGTCCAACAGATACATCACCATAAGTGTGCTCTGGCAACACTTCACCTCACCTAGACAGAAATCTTTGTACAAAAATCTCCCAGTTTTTCTCGTCTCAAAGTCCCAGTTCTTCTGTCATGGATTCAGTCTGATCACAATCCGAGCAACTCTATCTTCAAAACAATCTTGAAACTCACAGCAAGAAATGCTTAACTCTGTTACTGTAGGCAAGTTCTTAGATTAACCGTGTAGCTAAGCATCAAGAATGCTCCTGCTGATCAGGATTTCGTATGTGCTCCTTAAGGCACAGGCATTTTTCTTTGCCTTCTACCACAGGCATAGGGTAAAACTTTTGGTTTAAAAATATTTTTTTACATTTCTCTAAAACTGAAGTAAAATCTTTCACAACTATCATCACAGTTTTTTTTCTTTTCTGTCTCAGATATCACAATCAATTCTCTTGCAACAGAGCTGACGTACAGGAAATTTAGTTCTATTTAGTATTAATTGTTTAAGAATAGAAATCCATCTCCCATCAAATCAAAACATCTGCCAATCTGCACTACTCTTTAGAGCCCTAAGAAAGATAGATTTTATTCAGTTTAAGGAAAGATATTTAAAACAGAGTCTAAAAAGTAGAATACACTACCACATCCTTACAGTTCTCTTACTCTATGTGTAAATTCTACTCACTAGCAGACATGACTGGGGCAGCTCCCTGCTCACATCAGGATACCCTGCACTAGACCAAGCACATAAACATTGCAACAGAACAACTGTCTTCAGTTCTTTTCCATGAGGATGAGTCTCTCCAGTCAATCTAAGGTCACTGGTAGAGGACACTTGGCAAACTCCTTGTAGGCAGCCGTTTACAAGGGTCTGCTGACCACACTTTGAAAATTGTACCCAGTGTTGTTACCAAAAGAACTGGCCTCTCTGACTACATTCCTCCAGTGGAAAAGGCTCTGCCACGTGTAAGTCAGGTCCCAGAAACGATTTTTCCAAAAATTCAGAGTTGACTAGACATGTGGGTAGCAACACAGAGTTTGTTTGCTCATGATACACATACGCTGATGAGCTTGTTTTGAACACTTACCATCTCAACTCTGCTACCACTGCATTATTTATGACTCCAGAGCATTCCCCAGTGCTTGCACATACCTGAAAATAAGGATAACATAAGCATAGGAAAGGAGGCAATGCCAGTAACTATGTACTAATAGGCTCAGAAGAGCCATAATACCATTCTGGCCAATTTAAATATTCGTCCTTTCCTTGTCAGCATAAAGCCTCTCCACGTTCAGCTGCTCTGTTAAACAAGGGGTGAAGTGGTTTACAAAGCAGTGCTTTAGGGAGATGGAATCTGACTACACTTAATCTCCCAAAACACAAAACTGTGGCTTCCCAAGAGTTAATAAAAAGTGATGGCTAGTAATTACGAGAGTACTACTTACAAAATGAACTTCAGATCAAGCACACGAATGTCTAATTACCAAATTAAAACCTGCATTGAGAGGTATTCATTTCTGAAGCACAGATGGGTGGAACAAGCTCTCATTATATCTCTCATTCTGTAGCATATACATTTCTTACTGACCTACCCTGCACTAATGCTTGGGAAGTTGAATGCTTCTGCTTCCTGATCAAGAAAATAGGTGCCATAATGTTGGGTGTATGAATAAAAGGATAATAATACCATATGGAGGCAGGGGAACTAAAATATTGATATTTCATTTTTTCATCCTACTGGCGACCTGTCATTCTTTAGATCGTTCTAATATGTAACAGACAGAGCAAACTTTTTGCCATCATAAATTTATATGAGTCAGGTTTCCACACCTAAAAGCACTCAGGGTTTGACCTTGCATTTCCAAATTTTTAGCAGTGTCTATAGTACTCCAAAATAAAATTGTATTATGCTGACAGACAGGGCTTATAATACTCTGGAGGACCTGGCTGACCTTCAGAAGCATACCTCACTGTCCACTAAAATAGAGAATTAAGTAAAAGATGATCAGTCTTTACACTTAATATTCACAGCTTTTCTAATTTCTAGCTGTGAGAACCAGTGCTGACTGTATTCATAAAAAAATTCCTCCTATCACCTTAGAATAAACCACAGACAATTTCTAGTTGACAGTTCTGGTTAGGACAGTGCACACAGGACACAGTACAGGTCACAGGAGGGTGGTGGGACTACAATGAAGTGACACTGCCTTTTTTCCAGGCCTGGCAGAACTACTCTCATGCTTTTGAAAGAGCATTTGAACACTGTCTTTTCCTTGTTACCTACCATAATGAGTTAATGAAGAAAACAAGGGAGTCACAAATGCGAGACATGTTTCTCTCCAGAAGAAGGATAATTGTTGCAGAAATAAGAAAATATTAGCATAATTCAATACTAATAATTCAAATGCCAGCAATTAACAGCCCAATAAAAATTGTCTAGGATTTCCACACAAATCTTACCATCTGCCTGCAATAAAAGTCATGAAGTGTATCTCTGCTTCAAGTGGAAGTCACACGAAGGAGATATAAGTAGAAACAATTCAGCAAATTAAAGAACTTGTAAGTCAAGATAATGGGGATATTTTCTCTAAAAAAAAAGCCTATTATCTTAGAAATTCCTGAATTCATTCTCAATATTAAGCAATAGGATCCCCTCAAAAGTGTGTGACTTCATAAATACATGGAGACTCTGAACATAATATTCAATATGTGATCTTGTATAAGCAAGAATGCTATGTAAGAAAAAAACTGTTGAATAAAGTGAAAAAGTCCTGGTAACCAGCAAAAAGATATCATGATGCAGATAGCTTGGTCACAATCCCTATTTAGCTTGCCTAGGTGGACTTGGAAACCCATGGGAAGAGGTCAGGGCCTGCCCTGTGCCAGATATAAATTGTTCCAGGCAGCTTTACAATGGATCCATTGCAGGTCAAGGCTGAGCCCAACAGCAAAGATGAAACATACCTAAGAAATATAAGAAGATATCAGTTAGAGAGAGGAGGGGGAAGAGTTGGAATAGAGTCAGAAACAACAGAGGGAACGCCAAGGTCCAAGGAGAAGGAGGAGCAAGGGGATGAAGTGCTCTGTGACAGATATGCCTGCAGCCCATGAAACACTAACCTTATACCACGCACCTGAAAGGCTGAAACTGCACTCAAGAAATACATCTCTCTCAAATTAATGCTAATAAGGCCTTTATGACACTGTGTTAGGTGTGTTAGATGACAGAGAATGAGAGCAAGCATGGAAGCTGCCATACAGTTTGGGTGTTGGTGCTATCCTGATGTGTCCACCCTTCCGCCCCTACTCCCCCTTCACAGTGCATTTGTGAGACAGTAGGTTAAGGAACTGCAAAGGCTCTCAGGATGAATCTGGAATACTCTACATAATGGTCCACATTTTAGGCATCAGTATAGGGAACAGTTGGAAGACTTGTTCAGTCTCTCACCCCTATAATTTTGAAGGTCAGTATTTTGGCACAAAATCCATGGCACAAAGAAGCTAAAGCAGTACTGAATATCATCCTTCGTGCAAAACCAAAGTGCATCTGTTCTAGCTCAGAAAGGAGAAATACTGAGATTAGGGTTATCACACGGGTCTCAGTAATTTTGGATGATCTCAAGCAACACCGGCTCCATGCAAGATGAAGCACAATATCAAATAAGGAGGGAGGAGGGAGAGGCCAGGGAGGCTGTAGGCGTGTATCAGGGGAGCACAGTTATTAACTCACCATTTTTAAGGCAATTTTGTATCTTTGTGTTAAGACAAATTCATGCAACCCCTCTTCCCCCCCAAAATGTTTCTAAATGCAGAAGTACAGAGAGCATAAGAGGAAAAAATAAGAACAGAAATCACATCAGAAAACAACAGAGGCTTTTAAAAGTTGTGATATGGCTTGTTACATTATGGGTATATTATTTGCTGATTGCCATGTCCAAGAAGAAGAATGCAATGGTTGAATAACTGCCCAATATGCCCGGCCTTGACCAGTGGCTTGGGTGCTCCGGCAGAAGAGTCTGTCCTCTGCTCCTGTTTTTGCATCAGCACTTCTGCTATAGTTAAATAAGAAAAGGATCTTTATTTTTGTGTCAATTTTATGTGGCTGTTTTCCTTTAGCAATTATAAATTATTTTTAAACAAATTAGTTTTAAATACTAAATGGATTTTTATGTCTGAGAGCATGTACCAGTAACAAACTGGGAGCATGTATCAGTAAACAGCAAGGAGTAGCAACAGGGATTACAATGTTCTAAGATCTACAAAGTGGAACAAATATTCACGGGAGGAAAGCATAAGAAGAGAGTTTAGCAGTAAGGATTAATTACTGTGGGGTCAGTTTCCTCAGGATAGGACTTTAAACGTTAAGATTCATTGTTTCAGAACACATATGATAAGAAAAGAAATACCAGAAATTCAACTGGGTAAGAAAAATCTGGGATTCAGGCACTACAGTCATTTGCAAAAGAGATTGCTGGGATAAGAACTGAAGACCTACAGATCAGATATCACAGGACATGGTGTCTCAGTCCCTATGGAAGTATAAGAGACTTAGTAACTTTACTGCAATACACCAGTTTTTCACTTCTAAAGCCTCTAATCATTTGATGCCACTGCAGAAGCTGAAAAAAATCAAGGCATTTAAAGTAAAGTAGTCATTGCTGAATTCTCCTCTTGACAATGCTGGAGCCCTCACTTCAGATCTACATGCCAGAGTGGTTTGAAGTCACACTATCCCAAAGCACCCATAAGCTCCTGGTTTGCATTGCATAGTGCATTTTTGCACAATTTATTCCACAACAATATGACTTAAATTCTTTTGCAATTCCAATGCAATTATTAATGCAGCAGTTGACCACAAGAATACCTACAAGTCGTCTAGAAAACAGCAAGGACACAATTAGTCTGAATTGCTAGCAACAGGAAAGCACTAGAAACAACCTTTGGCAAAATTCTCTTTCCTCAAGGCTATGCACGTTTAGACTACAAACCCAATTAAAGAAAAATACTGCACAATACTTACAGTGAAATTTCCAGGCATGGGGAATTCTTTGCTGATATTTTACTACACAATCTTCTTTTTTTTTTTTCCTTTCCCCTACTGAATTAGTTAACACACTGAAGAATTCTTTGACAATGGAGAAGAATTTTCCAACTTAAACAACTTGCTCAAACTTCAGCCAAACTAAAATGCAAATAGTTAAGCTTTGATGAATTATGGCAACAGTTTACAGACAATGTGCAAACAAAATCTTCCCCTTCCCCTACAATCAATTGCTACCAGAAATGGTGTGGAGTGCTCTGGTGAGGGAAGGCAATGGTAAAAAAATACAATTCAAGGATGATCAACATTCTACTAAGAAAAACTCCTACTGATTTCAACAGGTTTTAAACAGCATAAAAATAATTTTCCTTCCTCTCTGCTCCTCTGCTCTTTGCTGTTTCCACACCTTACCCCGATGCTGTAACAGCAGCTGGTGTTACAGCAAACAGCAGAATGACTCTTTCCTGTATTTTGCTCTCCCCTCTCACTACAACAAAATTCACCTTAACTGCAACTAAGCAGTGAGAGATCTCATATACTTAAAATAAATATAGCTCTCACTCCACTCCCCAGAGGCTGGCTTCACTCTCCAGCTGGTTTCCTGAGCAGCTTTGCTGCTACAACAAAACATTTTAATAAGACCTAGTATCCACAACCTTTAGGCACCTAACATTTACAGGTCAAACAACACGCTTCAGATGGGCCATTTAGTGATGTCCCTGAAGAAAATGACCTTTTTTAAAATTAATTTTTGCTTTGTTGATCATCCCCAAGGCAGCACTTTCCTTCTTACCAGACGGAATAAAATGAAAGTTTTGCAAAAACACTTGACTGCAGCATTTGCCAAGAACAATCAAGTTCTGGTTAAGGTGCTTGCAAACACTACAGATGACAAAACACATTTCAAGACAGGTACTTCAGAGGTCCACGGGTTTCAAATGCACAGCACTTATGCATGTGGGTAAGAAAATACACATGTAGAATGCTGAGTATGGCATTTTTAAAATATATTTAAAGAAAGGCTCAGAGTGTCAGTTTTTCTAGGAAGGAATGAAGATTCAGCAGCACTGGGAGGAAACGCCCCATTTCTTCACGAGATGTAAAAGCAGGTTGATGCAAAAGGTTATGGTGGCAGAAGTGTATGCCAGGGCTGGCCAGGGAGAGCAAACAGCAGGTCTGTGCATGCAGAATGGAGTGATTTTTACCACAGGACAGGTCATGGGAAAGGAGATTTAAGCAGGATAATTAAGACAGAAGAAGCAATGGAGCAACATCAACACATACTTAAACTATTGGAAAGGAAGAGAAGGAATGACAAGTAGAATGCTGTAAGGTTTGAGTTTTTATGGTTATTGAATTAAATGCCAAATGAAGGCCTTGTCTACACACAGCAGTTGTGCAATTTCTATTCAAATCAATTACAAACCTCATTATAGTTACACAGGTGCAAAGCTTTTGCAGACCATCTTGTATCACTGCCTAAGTGATTTACACATATCCACAAAGGGTCACAGCTGCTGAATTAAACCCATTTTCCAGTTATATTAAACTCATGTCATTTTAATCTATATGGAGACTAATAGATGATGATTTTTAAAAGTGTATTAAACTTCAGATTCCCAAAGATAATAGTGTTATGTTTGCTCTCATTTGAACATTTTCAAACAATGATCATCTGAGCACATAGCTGAATTCAAGTATCCTCCATCACATCAGGTTATGTTTGACTGTGCTACTGTAATATTCTTCAGTTCAGGAATTTTGTATCATTAATACCTCAAGCCATCCTCAAAAAATCTTAACAGGAAGCTTAACAACTGGTTCAGCTGTAGGAGCACAAAGCTGGAAAGACTGTTGAAGAGACTTGTTTATTCACTTCAAACCTGAACTGCTCTTCAAATGGCTTTCCAAGCTCAGGTGTGTCTATTCCTGTTAACAAACACTGCTGAATCATTGCTAATGAACTTTGGTGAAGAGTATGAACCATGAGTTTGTACTTCTGACTAATAATTTCTTTCGTGAATGTGTCCATGTGCAGTTATTTGTGCAGCAATTTTGTTTGCCATTCTTTCAGTAGCAGACTGAATATCAGCTCTATTGAGGCACGAGGAGCTCTCAGCTGACATTTTCCTACATGCAGCTACACAACTTTCAAGATTTTCTAGTTTGGACAACCATAATATGAATTCCACATCTGGCATTATCCCCTGAATAATTCCATTATTAAGGAAGCTTGGAAGTGAAAGAAGATTTTTGCTTTCCTTAAGGCATTTGGCTATTATTTTACATGCTCAGAATAGGAAACTGGCTTTCTATACACAAAATTACTCATAATCACTTTGCAAAGTCGACTCCTTAGTCACTAATGTGGACATTTTTGCAGTGTTTTGTGTTCAAAGAATGCACCACCATACACAGTGGAACAAATCAAACCAAATTACCTTGAAACAAATCAAAGAACACAAGAGGATGGGGGAAAGTTAAAATAAAATAGTATGAAGTAACATAAAATAAAATAAAAGAGAGAGATGGAAAATGTCTTTACCTATCAAGCTGTTAGTGTGGGTTGAATGCAGTTTCCAGTGGGCACATTTTGCATCTCCTCTACAGAAATGTACTTTCCATTGCTGTCACGGCAGTATAGCACCAAAACCACTGAATCCTTCCATCTACCTACAGGAGTCTCCGAATTTCCATGTGCGTGCATTTGTTTGATGGATTTTATTGTAAGACTATTAAACTTTATTTCAATTCAAACAATATATTTACAGAAACATTAGTAAAAGCTTTTACTAGAACTGTGCTTTTGCTGCCACTAAATTTTATTGCTCAGGCTCTGAGATATTCAAGAATACAGACCTTTGAACAGTTTGAAAATGAATAGGCAACAATATCATTTGTTACCAATGACAAAGATACACTTTACCATTAGTCAGCATTCAAATAAATCACATTGTCAAGGCTTGTCTATGCTCAAAAAATTGTCTGATCTAATTCTGACAGAATAGTCAGAGTGATATAGTTTCCCTTTTGCTAGTAGAAGTTATGGCACTGAAATTTAAAGTAAACATCATATAACCTTACCCACACGATGATCTGCAATAATTTTTAAATAAATCAGATTTCAAATCAAGGAAAGTTAACATTGGTAGTAAATTTTACATAAAAAGAAGCTCTGACATACACTTTTCTTTCCTAGCTAATATGAATCATCAGTCCTTTTTGGCTCCTTACCATCTAGAAAAATGGTTGGGGAGGGCAGAACATAAAAAAGGTATTCTGTGTACAACGCTGCCATTTAAAACAGCTCCTCTGCTGCATCGTTACGCTTGAACTGTTGCTACCAAAACCAGGATGCCAACTGAGAGATTGGAAATTCAGAAAAGTAGACTAGGACTGAGCCTGTTGTAAAAATCAGCCAGTACCTTTTAGAAACCACTTGATAGTTGCAAACTTCTGTTTGCATTTGCTCTGTGTTCATGAGCCAATTAAAAATATTCCTTCACTTGAAATGCCACTTGGTCAGCTCATTAAAAAAGCCTCACTGACAACACAAAAAAAAGGGGCAAATGTCTGACTTGGTCTGTCTTGAACATATTATTGGCCTATTTAAACAAGAATAACGAAGAACACAGTATTTTAAAAAAGCAACAACAAACTAATCACAACCAACACAAACAAACAAAAAATCCCCCAACCAAACAAAAATGTAGCCTTTTAAAAGCCAGATTCAGCAAAACTGAACCTAAAAATCTTCCAGAAGTTTTCCTAAGCCTTATTCTAAAAGAGTATGTGAAAGTGAGTCCTTTAGTAGCACCAGTGCATCAGTGCTCAGATCAAAACATAAACACCTCACAATACAGCTCCTCTGCTTTCAAATACAGTGACCAAGTCACAGCTGTGGACATCAGTGAGGAAAAATAGATACACTCTCTACAGATGGTTCAACAGAGCTTTCCACTAAAGCAAAACTTCAATGGAGTGCTGCATCCAGCTCTGGGGTGCCCAGCACGGGAGGGGCAGGGACTCCTTGGAACAAGTCCAGAGGAGGGCTGGAAATGATCAGAGGGCTGGAGCACCTCTGCTGTGGAGGCAGGCTGAGAGAATTGGGGTGGTTCAGCCTGGAGAAGTGTCCAGGGAGACCTCAGAGCATCTTTCTGTACCTAAAGGGGCCCTACAAGAGAGATGGAGAGGGACCTTTTAGAAGACCACATAGGACAAGGAGAAATTGCTTTAACCTGAGATGGAGTAGGTCTAGTTTGGATGTTTGGAATAAATGTTTTACTGTGAGGGTGGTGAGGCACTGGAACAGGTTGCCCAGGTAAGTTGTGGATGTCCTGTCCCTGGAAGTGTTCAAGGCCAGGGTGGATGGGGCTTTGAGTACCCTGCTCTAGTGGAAGAAACCTCTGTTCATAGAAGGGGGTTGGAACCAGATGATCTTTAAGGTCCCTTCCAACTCAAACCATTCTATGATTCTATAATACAAAGGTTTCCACCTTGTATAAAAAGACACACAATGTTTTCTTTGTCTAGCTAACCAAATAAAACTAGAGACAACAGCAGGGACTAATTAGAATTTTATTAGTCAACAAAGGCCCAGTGTAGCCCCCATCCATATTAGCGAAATTAAACTGCAAGTCTTCAGGACCTTTAAAGAGCCACGTTTGTGTATCCAAGGGAATGCCCAGACCTCAGACAACAAAATCCAAGCTATTTCATTTCAAAACTGCAGCTCTACATAAAAGCCAAAATATATGTGGTTGGTGGGAACAGCACAGCCACGTACTTTTTCATTCAGCCTGTGCTTAGTAGCACACTTTTACTAACAGCAGGCTGTCCCCTGCCAACTCAGGGTAGAACAAAGGCCAGCACGACCACTCAATAGCATGGACTGTGCAACCACGGTAGCCTGCAGTTTCCTTCACCTTCTCCATATAACCACAGGTTCCACAGGAAGTTACAAGGCTCCCAAATAGCAATTCAATGGGAAAACTCCTAAAGGAGAAGTAAAAAAAAAAACCAAAAAACAACCACACACAAATACAAACACACACAAAAACCCCAAAACAAACAAACACAAAAAAACACACACAAAAGAAAAAAACCAAAAAAACAGATCAAAACAAAACAACAAAGAAAAAAAAATAGCCCCCCAAAAGGCAAGTTTTCCACATTGTTGGTCTCCACA
>VZRZ01000467.1:8580-55840 GCA_013398175.1 Climacteris rufus
CAGGGACACACAGGGACACACAGGGACAGTCAGGGACACTGAGGGACAGTCAGGGACACTGAGGGACAGTGAGGGACAGTCAGGCACACACAAGGACAGTGAGGGACACACGGGGACAGTGAGGGACACACAGCGTTCTCCTGGCACCAAGCACCTCTCAGAGCACACTCAGAGAGCTGCCCCTTCAGTCACTACAATCCAACACTCTGAGTTAAAGCTTTCCTAATTAAAACACAACCAAACCTCCGTCATTGCTACCAGCATCATCCACGTTCCTTGCAAGTCACTCTACACAACCCAAAGAAACAAATCCTGCCCTGATCACCAAGCTGGATCCCAACCCTACAGGGGCCACCTCAGACACAACTCCAGGCTCTGTACGCTCCCCAAGCTCAGCTTTGAAACAGAAAAGCATTTAAAATAAAGCTCAGCTGGTATTTAAAGCCTGAAGTTTTGTTCTGCTGCAAATCCCAGGCTGTAACTGAAAGGGAAAGGCAGAGGAAGGGAAGGACGAGTCCCTTCAGAGGCGCCGGGGAAGGGCTGCTGGAGAACCGGGGTGCGTCAGGAGGCTCCAGGGCCGCACCAACCCAGCCCCCTGCTCCCAGCTGCAGCGCCTCACGGCCTGCAGAACCCACTGCTTGCCTTGGAAATGGTTTAGCAGCAGAGAACTGAGGCGATCCAGAAGGAAATGCCACCCCAAGCTCCGGGGGAAGCAGCGCTGGGGAGCTCCTGCGCTGGAACCCCAGACCCTGCAGAGCTGCTCAGCTCACGGGGCAGGAAAGCGCTGAGGGAAGGGAGGGATTCTGCAGCGGAGAATCAGAACACGGGCATAGAGCACAGCCAGGGAAAAGAACCCAGAGCAGTGACCAAAGGTGAATCCAAATATTTGAGGTGCAGACCTGTGCCTTTACCCCCTCTGGCCCTCGGGCTGGGATGGAGGAGTGACCACAGGTGGCCCTTTGCTGTCCTGGCCACCTGAAGGGGCCAGGGGCTCTGCAGGTAGGCAGCACACCAAGGGTTTGCAGAGCCTGAGCAAGGCACCACAGGCTGACAAGCAGGAAGGTTTGATTTATTTCTTTCCCCTGAAACTGTCCATGAAGTGCTTGTTTTCCCTTGTCCAAGCAGCACCTGCACGATTCCATCTGTCCAGCTGCCAACTGCTCACCCTGACCCATCTGCCCGGGTTCAGGGAATGGAATTACTGCTGGGCACTGGCCCGAGCTGCAGGGATGAGGCAGCACAAGCACAAGCTCTCATGTCCTGTTCTTCTCCAGGGGTGGCAACCCCACATCCCGCTTGTTCTCCCTGCAGTATCCCTCTTTCCCGACCTCCCACCAGCCTTGGTCACGTTCCTGCAGCTCCTGCAGGGCTGGCAGCTGCCTGCAGCTCCAAGGCACCGGCCCTCAGGGTCACCCCTTGCAAACATCTCAGATGTGCAATCCAAGCAAATGCTCCAAAGTGCTGGAGTGGGGGAGAGTCCTTTGTTAATATCCTTAATTGGAAATAAGGCTGAGTGAATTTAAATTAGCTGATTGATCCCAATAAGGAAAGGAAATCAAGTTGTTAAGGATGGTGAGAACTAATGATTGAACAGAGGCAAGAAGTCCATTTTCCTGCTGCTGCTCAGCTCAGGGGTTTGGGTGTCTCCCTCCTGCCCGAAGGAGCAGCAGCTTTGCCAGCCCCAGCCCCAGCATCGCC
This sequence comes from Climacteris rufus, assembly GCA_013398175.1. Taxonomy (NCBI): domain Eukaryota; kingdom Metazoa; phylum Chordata; class Aves; order Passeriformes; family Climacteridae; genus Climacteris; species Climacteris rufus. The sequence goes on from VZRZ01000467.1 coordinate 10,279, forward strand.
TCCAGGGGCTGCAAAAAGCCACCAGGGCCAGCCCAGAGCTGCTCCTTCCCTCAGGGTCCTGGTTTGGCCATGAGGCTGCATCGTTCTCCAGCCAGCCTGGCAGCAAAGGCTTCCAGCTCTGCTTTCAGCTCATGAGAAAAAGGCAGAGTCCCCAAAATTCCCTTTTTTTCCTCTTTGAGTGAAGAGGCAGCAGACCAGAATTCCAAGTTTGCAGACAGTGAAGTTCCAGGCAGGTCCTTGTCACTCTTCACTGCCCTCTCACTCATTGCAGAACCTGTCACCTTTTCAAGCCCTGACAAGGAAAATGCTCTGAGGTGGTTTCAGCTGAGCTCTGTGAGCAAAGGAGCAGCAGGGGTGGCTGCCAGGGGCGGTGGGGCTGGGCTGAAATGCTGCACACACAGCCCTGCTCAGCCCCAGGAGCACGGCTGGGCACACCCAGCAGCAGGGAAACCTTCAGCAGTGGAGATCTGTGAGAGGAACCTGAGCAAAATCCACCCAAAAAATCCCAGGAGCAATATCAGGGTCCAAATATGAAAATAATCAAGGTTCTAAAATCTTCACAGAATTTCCAAGAACAAGGATGCTTTCCTGTGCTGAAGGAGCAACATAGTTGGGTATTGAACATCACACTGTGCACAGAAAATTCAGATGTGGAGTCCAATGCAACTGCTCACCCCAAACATGCACGAATTTACACAATTGGGAGCGTGCTGTCCTCCACCACAGCACAGGCTGAGTTACCTTTTAAAGAGATTTTATTGCAATTAGAAGTTTAACCCAAACCTGAACCAACAAGAAACCTGCAAAGCAAATGTCATGATTTGCATGCTCAAATATTCTGCAGACTTAAAAAAACAAAGCAAATATCCAAACGAATAGGCCTGGCTGAATGGAGTGTTCCCTCCAGTTTATGTGACCCCGCTGCAGTTTCCTACAGGAACCATGAGCTGCAAATCAGGCCCAAAGTCCATTTTCAGGCAGGAATAAACCAAAAGCGATGGGCAGAATTTTAATTCCAACTTCACCATTATTGCAGGAAATCTTTCCCCCTCTGAGGCTGAGCTGAAGAAGCCAAGCAGAAAAGTTTTACCACAAGCTTCAGGAACAGCTCCTGTACAACGGGAGTATAGAAATTCAATTATTAATTACTCTGGAAGAGAAGGAAACTCTCTGAAGGCATTCAGAGAGATAAAAGCAGCAGGAGCAGAGCTGTGGGGCAGCAGGGAACACCCTGCACACAAGTCAGGACATCCTGGTGGGCTCAGAGAGGGAGTTTGGGGATCCAACCTAAAATTCAGGCAGCAAGAACCCACGAGCTGCTCCCTGCTGCCAGACCAAAGGCATGGAAAGTAAAATAAACCCCACTTGCACCATTTCTGCTCCTCTTTGAGATGAAGCTGGGTGGTTTTTTAGCTTGGAGAGGTGCAGGAGCCACAGCAGCAGAGTTTCCCTGAGCAGTGAAGGAGGGGAACCTGGGCCACTCGAACACAACGTGATCCCAGGAGGAGGCACTTCTGTCCAGGGTGTGCACCCAGTGCCTTGGGATGGCAGCACAGGGATGAGACACAAAAGCAATCCATCGACAGGAGCGTTTCTTGCTTCCAAAGGATCTATTTGAAGCTGATGACAAAGAATGTTCCCCCCTTCCCACTCGAGTCTCAAGTGCTCCTCATCCCCGTTCCTGGAGACGGAGCAGCCAGGGCCCTGCTGCAGGCACAGCCCCACAGGGAACGGCTGCAACGCAGGAAAAACCCAACCCAGAGTGCTGAGAACAAAGAGAGAAAGAATTCCACTTGTTCCAGCCCCTTCAGCTGACAGAAGTGGAATGCAGGTTTAAGAACCCCTGGTCTCGCTTCTGCCTCTCCACAGGCTCGTCCCTGAGGTGGAGAGGAGCACAGCACTGCTCTCCACCTCCCATTTGCTCAGCATCTCTCCTCTGCTGATTTTTCTGCACTCACTGTTATCGCCACATAACGGAGGGGATGTGTTAGGATGAATAAATAGTATCGCTAGGACAATTTTTATGGCATATAATTCACTCAGACAGACATCAAAATCCCACTCCATGGGTGCTCACACGAGGTGAATTCACACGCTGGTTCTGTTCCTGAAGGATTAAACACATTTTCAAAGGGTCTCACACAATGGTGCTGCTGAGAACCTGGTGATAGTCATCATTAACAAGAGATTTAATTTAAAGATTGGGGAACGCTCACGGTATCAAAGAGGCAGCTCCTATTGGTGCAGGCTGGGATTCAGCAGCTGGGGAAGTGCTGGCAGAAAATATCCCCTCCTCAGCCACCTGCAGAGCACTGAGCACTGTCACACAGCCCTGCCTGGGGGCACAGGGACATCCACAGCCACAGCCCCCGGTGGGTCACTGTGGCAGTGCCCAGATCTGCCTTCCCCAGCAGCTCTGAAACCTCCAGAGCAGAGCTCAGGGCACCCCAGGAGTGCTCAGAGCACCCCAGCTCAGCCCCAGGAGTGCTCAGAGCACCCCAGCCCAGCCCCAGGAGTGCTCAGGGCACCCCAGCTCAGCCCCAGGGATGGCTCAGAGCACCCCAGCCCAGCCCCAGGAGTGCTCAGAGCACCCCAGCCCAGCCCAGGGATGGCTCAGGGCACCCCATCCCAGCCCCAGGAGTGCTCAGGACACCCCAGCCCAGCCCAGGGATGGCTCAGAGCACCCCAGGGACCCACCCTGCACACCCCAGGGCTCTGCCAGTGCCAGCCCTGGGTGCTCACACAGGAGGTGTGAACTCTGCAGGCTTCCCCACACGAGCTCTTGCTGTGAAGGCAGCTGAGAGCCAGAGCTCGAGAACAGCCAGCATGCCAGGGTAAATGCTCAATTTGAGGGAGCAGAGGTGGCAGGGAGGCCTCTCTGCAGTGCAATCCCATCTGACAAAGCCCTGCAGGATCCAGGCACAGCTCTGCAGTGGGAGCAGCCCCAGCCCAGCCTCAGCCACAGGGTCCCTTTAGACACAAATCCTTTATCTCAGCACCAGCCCTCGCTCCCCTGGGAGTTCTTGGGGAAAGCAGATGAACTTTCCAATTTCTGCTGCTCATCACCCTTCTGTGCCAGGGTAACCCCTCAGCCTGAGCTCCTGGCACAGCCCTCTGGCTGGGATGTGTGGCCAGGGCTGAGCTGCTCCTGCTGCCCACAGCGTTCCAACTCTGCCCACACCTCCCCAGAGCTCAGTGCTGCTCAGAGACCCAGGGCTGCAGCCCCCAGCCTTCCTGTGCCACAAATCACCAATCCCACTTGCAAACAGTGCTGCTGCTCAGTGGGAACCATCAGAGCTCTCCTGCTGGGGATAACTCCCAGGGATGCTCTTCCTGGTGCACCTTTGGCTTCAGCTGGGAGCAGAGGGAAGGGAGATGCCAGGGATGTCATTGGTACAATCTGGAGCTGTAACAGCCTCAGTTGGACAGGCTGAGCCACTCACCAAAACCAGATGTTTCTGCCCAATTTACACCGAGGGCAGGAGCAACACCAGGCTCCCATCACACAGGGCTGTGAGCAGCCTAAGGGTGACATCAACAATGAGGGGGAGCAGGCTCTGTTAGAAATGATCCTACAAACCTTTCAGCAGTTTTTAGCCAAATCCCAGCCTTCTGGGGCGACTCCAAAGGCCGAATTTAACAGCAGTGTGTTCCCAGTGGAAACTGTGCTGTTCCTGCACACAGCACTCCCACTGCCCCAGGAACTGTGACCCAGAGCAGAGGAGATGAAGGATGAGAAGTTCTCATCAATTTTCAATCAAAGTAAAACAAATCCTCCCATGAACTGATTTCTTTTGATCACAGTTCAAGGCAATTATTCAACACAACACATTTCAACTGCTGCTGCGAAAATCTGAGGGAGAGGGAAGAGCAGGCCAGGGTGGGGTGGCCCTGAGGTGACAGCTCCAGCTGTGCCCTCTGTGTCACCCTGTGCCCAACCCCTCCCCAGGGCATTCCAGTCATGGAATCATGGAATCCTGGGTTGGTTTGGGTTGGAAAGGACCTGAAAGATCATCCAGGGCCACCCCTGGATCATCCAGGGCCACACCTTCCCCTGTCCCAGGTGCTCCCAGCCCCATCCAACCTGGCCTTGGGCACTGCCAGGGATCCAGGGGCAGCCACAGCTTCTCTGGGCACCCTGTGCCAGGGCCTGCCCACCCTCCCAGGGAAGGATCTCTTCCTAAATTGTTCAGAAACATCCTCCATCTAAAACCAACTGACAGAACACCCTGCAGCACCCTGCACTCACACGAAACCATCCCTGGGTGCCACAGGAAACAGCCCCAGCACGAGTGGGGCAGGCAGGAGTTACCTGTGCACTTCCTGTCCGTGTCCTCCTTCTTGGAGCCCGTGATGGTCAGCTTGCAGTTGAAGTTCTCCTCCCAGTACTCAGCAAACCACACGTTCCTCCTGTTGTTCTCCAGGGTGCGGGAGGTGAAGTAGGTGTCAAACCCTGCAGAGGGGGCAGAGGGACGGCTGAGGCTGTGCTGCACTGCAGAGCTGGAACCCTGGACACAAACCCTGCCCCTGTGCCTCCCCCAGCACCCAGCACCTCCCTGTCCACGGGAGGTGACCGTGGCCAGAAGGAAAATCCACGTTTTGTCACCTGCATCTTGCAGGGAAATGACCTGGGGGGTCACTCCCCTAGAGGGAATGTCTCTAACCACCAGGTGTAAAGGTGGGCCAGACAAATGTAAAGCAGATGAATACAAAGAGTGATAAGGAAAAAGCGTGGATCAGACACGTACCAACAAGGAATGGCAATAACTGAGATGGTGCAGCTGATACTGGGCTGGGCTCGAGACAAGCAGGGCTGTCCTGACCCTGCAGGTTCATCTCCCCAGGCTCTGAGCACACACAGCACCCCTGGAACCACCAGCCACCACCACATCCCACAACAACACACATCCTGTCACCATCCCTCTGTTCTGGGCCACCACCACATCCCACAACAACACACATCCTGTCACCATCCCTCTGTTCTGGGCCACCACCACATCCCACAACAACACACATCCTGTCACCATCCCTCTGTTCTGGGGTTTCCCTGGCAAATAAGATTTGCAGGAGTACAAATACATCAGTGCACGTCTCCAGGTGCTCACACACCGAGCCTTTTGTCATTTTTCATGTCTGTTTTCTCAGTGCAGCTGGCAGGAGCTGTATCCACTCATCTGCTCAGAAGGAACAGTGCCTGGAGTGACACAGCCAAGTGTTCCTGGCACAGAGCAAGGCAGGGTTTGTCACCTGTGCTGCTGAGGTGCCAGGAACCAGCGATGCTGTCACAGCCCTGCAGCCCCATCACAGCTGCCAGCACCCCAAACCCCTGCTGATCTTCACAGGCTTCCCAAACCAGCTCTATCCTTCCCAAACCAGCTCTATCCTTCCCAAACCCAGCTCTATCCTTCCCAAACCAGCTCTATCCTTCCCAAACCCTGCTGTACCCTTCCCAAACCCAGCTCTGTGGGCACAGTGGCACAGGGTGGAACCCCGGGCAGCAGAACCGTGTGGCACAGTTAAATGAGCACAGCAATCCTTGCACTGGGGATATAAACAGCACAGCCCCAGCTGTTTTGACCTTGGAAAGGGACTGGGAATGGAGTCAATCCCTGCTCTCCTCTCAGCCCTGTGCCGCTGACCCAGCCTGATCCTGCTGCTCAGCACAGCCCCCAGCCCAAAGCCAGCCAGGCACCGGCACTGAGGCTCCCCAGGAGCAGCAAAGCAAAGGACAGATGTCCCTGCAGCCTCCCAGCAACTGGAGATGTCCCTGCAGCCTCCCAGCAACTGGAGATGTCCCTCCAGCCCTGGGCAGCAGCAGCCAGAGCCCCTGGACACCTCCCAAACCGTGGAAAATGCCAGTGACCCACCCAGGGGCTGGAGGAAGCCTCAGCGCTGCCTTCCAGTTTGACTGAGCACTCCAGGCGCTCCACAAGCTCTGCAAGCCCTGTCCAGCTCCTCTCGTGGCCACTGCAGCTGGAAATGGAACCTCCCTGGGATAAAATGGACCAAGGGCAGGAAAAGAGATGTCCTGGGATGGCAGAGACCCCCAGCTCTTCCTGCTGCACTTATCCTAAGGCAGGAACTTCACTGGGCTTCTCACACATCGAGGAAATAATTTGTTAAAACTCCTGTGACACCTGCTCTAGTTAATTAATAATAATAATAATTAATAAATTAGTGATTTAGGAATGTTTCTGTGCAGTCTCTAAAAGGCTAGCATTATCTCTCTACCCAAACCATTCTGGGCTTCTATGATTACCCCTTCTAAGATAAAATTTCCTAAGGGAAATATTCTCATGGATGGGTTAGAAGAACATTCAGAATCAGCTTTTAGGTGCACACAACCTTATTTTTTTTCCTGTAAAGCTGTGTATATTGGTTTTCCTCGTAATTAAAAGAGCATTTCAAAGGGGATATTCAGTCCTGAGACCTACAACATCCATATGGCTCAGAAAGAGAACCAATAAACTTCCCCCACGTGCCAAACTCACTGACCTCTGGGGAAAGTGCTCTATAACTTAATAACATAAAATCAATAAGTCCTGATAAAACTGTAATAGAATTCCATATGGATGACTCTAAACCTTTACAGATTTAATAACAAATAATAACATTCCCATTGATTTGTTTAATGACCCCTCTGCATTCACGAGGAGGAATATGGATCCCTATTAAAAAGGGAACATTTTTTACCATTATTTTCTATTGATCAGGACAAGCAGGTGAGTGACAGTGGGACGGGGTTCAGAGCTGGACAAATTCCTGTTCATTCCTGACTGCAGATCCCAGGAATGCTGCTCCCACACTGCCAAAATCCTGGAGCAGCCCTCCCAAGGCAGCACCTTGGGCACTGCCCCCCTGCCCAGCCCAGGTAGGGACAGGGAGCCCAGGATGGGTTGGGTTGGAAGGACTCAGAGCCCATCCCAGCCAAGCAGGGACACGTCCCCTGTGCCAGGCTGCTGCCAGCCCATCCAGCCTGGCCTGGGCACTGCCAGGGCTCCCTGAGGCTGCTCCTGCCCCTCCCTCAGCGCAGCCCCAGCCCCACCTGGGAATCCCAAAGGCACCTCTGGCTTCAGACACTTCCTTGGAACAGACGGGATGCACAAACACGCAGGCTGAAGAAGGCAATCTGCTCAATCTGAAACGTTCTCTGCAGCAAGGACCTTCCTGACACACACAGATTCCCCTTCAGAGCCTCTGGGAATTGGATGACCCAACAGAACAAGCTGGATGCTTAAATGCAAAAGGAGGAGTGATCACTTCTCACCCCTCACCAGGCCCAGTGCTGCACTGGTGTGACAAGATTTACTGATTCCCCTGTGCTCTCCATATTTCATACTTTAGCAAATTACTTTTGCAGCAAATACCTCTAAGAGATATAAATAGTTGTGGTACGAGATTTTCCAAATTACAATGAATCTCTTATTACTTCAAATCACTGTGATTTGATTAAATCATTATTGTTACACATAGAAAGATGATAGTGCCTAAAGGATTCATTTATTTTCCACCACAGGATAAACATGTACATGAAGTACAAGGAGATGAAACAGATTTACAGGGGAAAAAGGGGGAGAATGGAGGGAGGAGTGGGGGAAAGGGAGCCAATCCCAAGGATTGTGGGGATTGCACCCAAATCCAATCCCAGCCCACTATGGAAAAGCCCAGAGAAGGAGTTCCTTGGCTCTGAGCACTCGTGGCTGTTCTGCTGCTGCTCTCAGGGTGCCCCTTTGACCAGGACAGGAGTTCTCAGTGCCTGAGTGACTGAAATGAGAGATCCAGGGGGAGATGGGAATGTCTGGGTGCTCTGCTCCACATTTCCAGGCAGTTGTGTGCACAGAGCCCTGGGGCTGCTCCCTCAATTCCCAGCCAGGCAATGAGCCCTGCTGGCTCAGGGCTGCACTCACCCCCTCCAAACCCTCAGTGATTTATTTCTAACACTGATCTTGCATCTCTGCTTCCATGGGATGCCCATTTCCCATTTCCTGGCTGGAGGCAGGGCCCAGCTCCCTGGCTGAGGGATCTCTGGGGAGGATGCTCGGCCAGGGCAGCTGCAGCCCAGGGCTGAGGGAGCTGGGCAGGAGGGATTCATCCCTGGGAAAGGGTCAGGAACAGGCCCAGGGGGAAGGAATGGGCTGCAGGGACACGGGGGGTACCCAGGCAAAGCACAGCCTGTGGAAACAGAGGTTAAACAGGGGATCCAAGGCTGGGCTGGCAGCAGTGGAAGCAGCAGCAGCCCAGGGATGAAGGAGCTGGGCAGGAGGGATTCATCCCTGGGAAAGGGTCAGGAACAGGCCCAGGGGGAAGGGATGGGCTGCAGGGACCCAGGCAAAGCACACCCTGTGGAAACAGAGGTTAAACAGGGGATCCAAGGCTGGGCTGGCAGCAGTGGAAGCAGCAGCAGCCCAGGGGAGCTGCCAGCTCCTGCAGGGAGAACAGCAGTGGGTGCCTCGGTGCCAGCAGGACAAAGGAAACAGGGATGTAGAGAACTGTGCCACCTCTGCTTGGTGCCATCTCCAGCACAGGCTGCAAACCACCCCTGCCACGGGTCAGCAGGGACCACAGGGGTTATTTAATAAGGAAAATCATTAAGCCTAATTAAACCACCAAATTATTGAGCTACTGCATTTCTCATGTGCCTCAGGTTTTGTCATTCTCAGCACAGGTGAGAGCAAATCCAACACATTGACCCAGTTTCATTCCAGCACTGACAGGATCACTTTATGATGTATTAATTCCCCTGTTTAGCCCCAAGGATGCCCACACTACTGACAGCCAGTTATTTACTCACCTAGTAAATCATCCCTTGCAACAATTATTGGTGCCAAATGAGTTGAAAGCAGCTACTCAAACACTTTTCCCATTTTCCTAGCATTTAACCCAAAGCAGTTTCATTTACTGGCATTAAATGTGGGATGACAGGATGAATTTTAAGACAGCAAGTCTCTCTGCAGATTCTGTGATGTTTTCCAAGCCACACACTGTGGGGTGTTATGGGACCATTAAGTCAATCTACAGATTTTTTTTTTACGTTCTTACTCAGTAAAAAGGCCATAATAGAAATGATTTTATGAACTTCCATCATGCCATAAAAGTGCTTTGCAGTTGTTTTCTTTCTCAATAATTGCTGATTACAACAGTGATAAAGGGTGTTTCAGTTGGTGTCACATTTGACTCTGTACACACACGACATAAATCATGTGCAGAGGAAACTGCACTCAGGGCAAATCTGGGGTTTTAAGCTACAAAGGTTCTGTTAGGGAAATAGAGAGAGATTGGCTGAGCATCCTCATGATCACTTTGATAAAATTTACAGCTGCCACGGCAATGAGATGGTGACCCAGGCGGTGCTGGCAGGGAAAGGTTCACACACAACTGGATTATGGTTCAGTGAGCTCCATGTGACTGCCCAGCCCCTGAGAGCTCCTGTGGGCACCCACAGCAGCAGCACAAGCCCTGAATTTGTCTCCATCTCCCCTTTCAGTGGCACCAGCTGGGCTGGGGCTCTCACTGGGCACTCACAGGGAGCTCAGCCCAGCCCTGGCTTCTCCTGCTGCTGGGTGCCCCAGGATCACCCCCGGGGAAGCATCACTGGTAAATGAGCAAAAAAAAGAGCAAAGTCAGGCCTGAGAGCACCCAGAGCTGTGCTGCGGCAGGAGGTGGAGGCTGCAGCTGCCCTTCCTGCAGAGCTGCAGGCTCCATGGGCACCGGGATGCTGCAGTTCAGCCAAGAGGGGCTCTGCAGCTGGCTCAGGACACAGGCCAGGCTGGAGACCACAGCCACAGCTCTGGTTCAGCTGAACACCCCCTGCCCCTCACAGGCTCCTGCTGGGAATGAGCAATTCCCCAGGGACTGCAGGGAGGGGGTGCCAGGCACGGGCAGAGGTGATGGGCTCAGCCCTGGGGCTGGGACTGGGGTGTCCTCCCTGCCCCAGGCCATGGGTCCTGCACAGAACACCCCAAGTGCTGCTCCTTGGGATTCCAGAACAGCCCAAGTGCTGCTCCTTGGGATTCCAGAGCACCCCAAGTGCTCCTCCTTGGGATTCACAGAGCACCCCAAGTGCTGCTCCTTGGGATTCCAGAAGCCACCAACTGCTGCTCCTTGGAATTCCCAGAACCCACCAACTGCTGCTCCTTGGAATTCCCAGAACCCACCAAGTGCTGCTCCTTGGGATTCCAGAGCACCCCAAGTGCTCCTCCTTGCGATTCCCAGCACCTCTGGGGAAGCCAAACCCATTCCCAACCTGACTGGAGGATTTCAGGAGCAGAGCATCCTTCAGGAACCCCTTCCCCACCCTCCACCACGGGTTTTGTTTGCAGGGGTACCCACCCCAGGCAGGTCCCACGGGCAGCCCCTGTCCCGGCCCTGCCCTGGGTGCACCCAGGAGTCCCCCAGGGAGCATCCCCTCATTCCCTGGGTGCTGAATTCCCTCCAGCCCCTCCCTGGGGTGCTGAGCTCAGCCTGGACCAAAGCTGAGCCACCCAGGCCTGGCCCAGGCAGGGCTGAGCCAGAGATGCCTGGGCAGAGCTGCCTGAGGCTGGCTGAATGTAAGGAAACTTTTAAATGGCTCTCAAGTTGCAAGATAATTTGTATTCCCCTCTCTTCATACCAACACATTAACCAAATACATTATTTCCATAATGAGGAGATGAACATCTGTGTGGCTTCCCAAAATTTCAAGTGGCAATACTCGAGACAAGTATTCCCTCTTTGGGGACTGACACATCAGCATTTCAAATAACTGCCATAACTAAAAATATAATTTAAATTCTAAGGAGGTCAAAGACAGTTCAGGTGTGGTTTAGATTTCAGCTTTTTTAGATAAAGCAAACCAATTTGATTGCACGAATTAAAGTGGCTGCAGTATTGTATTAAATCATTGGTGCTTGGCCCGGGGTAAGTGGAGTGCTCAGTGCAAACTTTAGCAGACAATGGGAAGGACAAAGCCCTGGAGCAGTGTCCTGGCACTGAAATCCCTGGAGCAGAGGGATTCCCCTCTGAAGAGCCCTGGGCCAGGCACCCCCAGCCGAGGTGGCTTCACCTTTTGGCAGGAAAACCAACAAATCCCCTCAGCAAGGAGCTTTTTCAGTGCAGGTCCACACCAACCATTATCCACTCCTGCTTCCCTTTCCCTGCAGCCAGCACAGGGGGGATTCACAGAGATTTTCTACATCACCCTCCAGCCCTCTCCTGCCATGCAGGCAAGGCAAGAGAAGGAGAACACGCTCCTGAGGCAGATCTGCACACCCAGCAGGAGCGAAGTGGGCACTTCTGCATTCATTGTATCATCTTTAAGGAAATTATGTGTATTATTACGTGCATTATTTCCTAAACTATTACTTTCAAAGCCTATAATCAGTGAAGCATTAACAATACAGACTGGAAGACAAAAACACGGGGAAACAAACAAGACAAGCCTTTCAAACCTCTGCTCACTTGCTAAAATTAGCACATTTCTGTTTGTGCCTGAGCCTGCCTCACCCAGAGGTGCCAGCAGCACGTTCCTGCTGTGTCTGTGTGTGGAGCAGCAGAGATGCCCAGGGTGCTGCAGGTGCCCCTGGGGAGGAGCAGGGTGGGAGGCAGCAGCTGCCCAAACACGGGGCACTGGGGATATTTCAATGTGTAATTTCCCCATTAATTTGCTCCTCATGAGCTCTGCCCCCAGCACAGGCACCCCTGGTGATGCCTAAAAGGCTGACAGCCCAAAAACTGAGGCCAGGCAGGAGGAAGGGAATAAAAGGTGGAGATTTATTTGAAGGGCCTTCAAAGGTACATTTAGGGCAGACAAAGCCCCTCCTTGGGGCTTCACCCAAAATGAACGACGAGTCACGAGTTCTCCACACTTTTATAGACTTGGTCCATTTGCATATCAGCATAGATTTACCAATTAAAACTTTACAATTTCCCCCTGGCTTGCTCCCCCTACCCCTTTAGAAACGTGGGCCTGGGCAGCCCAAATGTCCTTGGGTGAGTACAGAGTGGCAGTGTTCTGTCTATAGAGAACAGCAACAACGAGATATAAAGCACACACACCAGACAATGCAGGATTTGAAAAATATAAGGGTTAAACCTAAGGTAACACTGGGGGCTCCTGCCACAGCCCCAGCAGGAGCTGCCACACAGGCAGCAGCTCTGGGAAAAGGCAATCCTCCCTTCCTGCAGGGAAATTCTCTGCCCAGACACATCCAGCTGACAGCTCCTGTGTCAGACCATCGACAGGAAAATTGCTCTTGAGCAGATGCAATTCAGGGTGTCCCAAAGCTGATGCCACATCTGAAGGGTGATCAATAGCAGTGGATGAGCTGGGAATGATCTCTCCCAGCACCAGCCCTCCCTGTCTGTCTGTGTGTGCACATCTCCCTCTCTCAGAACAGCCATCCCCCCATCTCCAGCGCCCTGGAATCACAGTTGGACGTGAACACCAAAGGGAAGATGCCAGCCAAGGCCTGGGAGCAGCACCCAAGCACAGAGCAGGGCCACAGGTCCCCCAGGAGCAGGGACAGCTCCATCCCAGCAGAGATCCCACGCTCTGGCAGTGCCACATCTGCTGTGGGCTGGCTGAGCAGCTCATTTCACTTCAAGGGGCCCCAGAGAAAGCTCCTAAATCTCTGTTTTACAGCAGTTCTTCATGGTCCAATTAGAGCTCCCTCCCTCATTTCTTTGCTGGGAAGCAGCAGCAGCATTTGGTTCAGACCCCATTTGGGACAGGATTCCTTGTGCTGTGGGCTGTGTGTGGCACTGAGCAGTGGCAGAGAATTCTCTGTAATACTCTAAACCCATCACACCTCCAAACTGCCTAACAAACCCCACATGGACTGCAGCATCTGAGCCCCACAACAGCCAGGTGGGTCCCTCCAGCAGATCCCAGAATCCCACAAGGTGTGAGCTGGGAGGGGAGGGCCTGTGAGACCCTCCCCAGCTTTCCCTGCAGCCCTGCAAAGCTCAGCAATTCCTGCAATTCCCAGGGACGTGCAGTTCTCCTGGCAGGAACAGGCCCTGCTGGTCTCCAGCACTCCCAGATGGGTCCATGTGGGGACACTGGGCATCACCAGGCACAGATCACAACACACACACAACATCCACCTGGTCCCACTGCCCCCAGCCAGCCTGCAGGGGCCAAGGAAGGACAAATCCCCCAGCAGAGTGGGAGGAAACAGCTCAGAGAGGGATGGCCAGGAGAGGAGAGGGAGATTCAGGGCAGGGGATGGGAAGAGTGAGTAAATGTGGGAGGGATGGTCCAAGGGAGGGTGGTCCAGGGAGGGATGGTCCAGGGACAGATGGTCAAAGCTGTGCCTCTCCTGCCTTTCCCTTGGGCCTGGTGTCCCCTCTGGTGTTCCTGGCTCTGCTCTCACTGGGCTGCAGCCCCGTGGCCCTGCAGGAACCAAGCCCTGCAGCCACATCTTTCCACAGCAGTGACTCTGCACAGCACATGCTCACGCCCCAGGGACACTGAAAGAGCTGGAGAACAACAGAGAACTGGAAGAGACTCCAAACCAGGCTGTAAACAAACAAACAAAACCCAGAGTGACCAGTTCTACAAGCATTGTGATGTGGTACAAGCAGCCTCCTGCTCCTCTGAGGGAGAGGAGAAGAGCTGCAGGAAGGGAAGGAATCCCTCACTGCCAGGGACACAGAGTTCAGGGGGCAGAGCGCTGGGACCCTGTTTGTCAGCACTGCACAAAATCCAACCCTGCAACACAGCAAAATGAACCCTGGGCTCCTTCCCTTTGCTGCACTGGGGCCGTGAAGATAAAACATTGCAGAGCCACCCAACAGGGAGAGACAACTGCATTCTAAATTTGGCTTAAATCACCGCTCTTTTGTTGTTTTTTCCGGAGTTCATACCACCCAAACAAAAAAAGAGCAAATCAGCTCTTGTTGGAAATGAAAACAAAGCAGAATTCACCTTCTCTCTGGAAGACAAACAACTGAAAAATTCAGGGACAGTTGTGATGGTTTGCAGCACTTGCAGTTTTCATTATTTTAAATATCTGAGCACGTCCTTGTGCTGCACTTGAGCCATCCCTCAACCTTCAAACCCAAAGCTTCACAACCTCCAGCCTCAGCCACATCCACCGCCTCTGGAGTGGAATCATTCCTCTGAAATCTGCTTGAATCTCCCTGTTTAGCTGCACCAATTCCCAGCTCAGACAGCAAAGACCAGTTTCTTCCACATCAGCAAAGCTTTTGCCAGATTTTCTAAATAATTAAGATCAAATCTATGCATTAACCTCTGTATTTCTCCTGCAGCTGCTCCTCTCCTGGGAGCTGGTGCCATGAAGACAGAGCACACACAAAGAGAGACAAAGACAAGGAAGACTTTCCAGAGAAAAACACTGCAGGAAAACCCTGAGCCCTGGAGTGCTCAGCCAGCAGCAGGGAGGGTAACCAGGTGAACCACAGGAACAGCCCAATTTGATGAATTTTGCACAGAAAAAGGAGCAGGGACAAGAGAAAGGAAGAGGTGAGGAGGTTGCTGTTCACCCTCCTCACAGCTGAGGTTACAGGGAAGAATTTCTGGGGCTCAGGATGGGGCTCAGGAATCTCCTCCCCGTGTGAGGAGGGACCAGCACAGCTCTGCTTTGGAAGAGCTCAAAGCACCAAGAACCAGGGTACAACATCCTCTAGGAATAAACAAATAAATAAATAAACAGCAGCTGCTGCTTTCCCCCTGGAAGGCTCTCCAAGCTCCCTGGACCTGGCTGAGCTGGCTGTGAGTGTTCCCAGCTTCCCAAGGAGTGACTCCTCTCTCGTGCACTTCCCCTGGCTCACTGTCTACTGAAATTATGCAAATAAAATGCAACTTTATCCTTTCAGCATAATTACATCAAACACAATCAGGCTATATTAAGACTGACTTCAGATGAATGAATTCAGTTCATCCAATGATTTCCTAAATCCCCCCCATGGGACTGTGGCAAAGAAAATTCTGTCCCAGGAGTGGCATCAGATACCAGGACAAATAACTGAGGATGTGGGGCCTGATGCTACAAAAAGCTGAGCACTTCAGGCCCCTCTGGAGTCAGAGGCTGCTGGGATAGTCCCACTGCCAGAAAAACAGGAACATCCAGTGGTATAAATGTGCACAGCTGTAAAACCACAGCACACCTGAGCTTCACACCTGTATTTGGAACTGAAGTCACGGCTGGGGGTGAAGAACTATCTGAAAAATGCTTTTTTCTGGACAATGACTGTTTCAGTTTATGACTTGTGTGCACAACAGCTTTCCAGACAGAACCCTGATAACCCAAATTGTGCCAAGCACCCCTGAACTCGCAGGCACATCCATTTTAGTGCAGTTTGACATTCCCTGCCCATCAGCCAAACCCTTCAGCGTGGGCAGAGGCAGTGCCAGTGTTCAGGCCGAGGCAGGGGAGCTGCAGTGCTCTCTGCCTCCAGCAAGCTTTCCTAGGAAGCTTTTCCCAACATCTTACAAATGCTACTTAAGACAGTGATAAAAGGCAAGGAAAAAAAAGAGGAGATGCTTCAGAGGAGTAAAATAAGGGCAAACCCCTCATTGATGAGAAAGCCAGAACTCTGAGCAAACCCAATGGGAATGAAGCTGGTGCTTCACTGCTGCCCTGCCCTGGAGCCTGGCAGCCTCAGGATGCTGCTTGGAGAGGAGCTGGGCTGGCATCTGCCCGAGGCACTGAGCTCCAGTCTGCTCATGCAGTTTGTTCCCTTCCACTTACAGGGAAATCAAGGTGCCTGCTTTCCTTTATTTTATGCCTTCATCCAAAGCAATGCATTGCTGAATTTTAAGAAGCGGATGTTCATTTCTGGATGATAAAAGCATGACATTGAAATGTCTAATTCCTTTCTCTTGGTCTCGTGGCCAGATGAAATGAAAACAACAGAAAGGAAAACAGAACAACCTCCAGCAGCCTGAACACGAGGAAGGCAGAGACCCAGAGGGATAAAGGCCTCCCTGAGCACGGAAACAACAATGCCTGAGGATTTCTGCCTCTGTGAGTAACACAGGCACTGGGTGTTCCTCTGGGTGAATGAGACAGAAATGGAATCAGCCTGAAAGGGGAACGCTGGGGATGTGGAAACTGCTCCAGCAGGAAGGGGCTGTGCTCTGTTCCTGCACCAGCCCTGGACCCTGCAGCAGCAGCAGCAGCAGATGGCACATCCAGGTGGCACTGGGAGGGCTGAACGGCACTGAGGGAGGCAGGAAGCAGCCTGAGCCCTTGGGAGTGGCCAGGGAGCAGCCAGGAATCCCCTGCCCTGGACAGGGACACCTTGCTCTGCCTCCCTCCCCCAGGCACAGCACCCACCCCTGACTCGGAGCTTTTCCCTTCCCAGCCAGTCTGGTGCAACACACAGCCCCCAAAATGTGTTATCTGCTCCTGAAGGGCACACACAGCCCCCAAAATGTGTTATCTGCTCCTGAAGGGCACCACAGGCACAGGGATCTGAGGTGATTCAGGCACCACAGGAAGCCCCCAGCCTGTGTGGCTGCAGGTGCCCACCCCAGGCAGTGCCCCAGCACATTCACTGCACCAGGAGACATCTGCAGGCTCAGTAAACTTATTTTTTTGCAGATTCACCAGATACACTGATACCTTTACCTGCTACTTAACTGATTTTCTGCCCCTGAACTCCTCCACTCTGCTGCCCCCACTCACTGTGTCCCAAACCCCTCAGCTTCCCACGCTGGTTTAATGTGTAACGTAAAAGGGAAATATTTTAAACCAAACAAACCTGCAAAGTTTTTGTTTCTGTGTACTGTTGACAGAATTTTCATTTCTGTGTCAGAAACCCTCAGGGATGAATACAGAGAGTATGAAAAGCTTATTAAAATATCCTGGTTTTCAGAAACAAACCACTTCATTGTCTGTCAACTTTCCGTATTTACGGAGAAACAACATCCAAGAGTGCCTCGGGGGGTTCCAGTGTGGGAGAATGAAGCAGATGATTTACCTGAGGAGAATACCTAATGAGCAGGGAGTGCAGGCACAGGAAAATGCAAATATTTGGTTTTGCAGAGAGTGAGGACAGCAGAACCCATTTTAACGTGGGCAACGTGTTCAGGGAGTGCCTGGAGACCCTGCCCAGCCCAAGCCAGCAGAGGAGTTGGGTTTTTTACTCCCTGTCTGCCCAGAAAACAACTTTTCCTTCCACCTTACAGAGAACACAGACTCTGACCAACCACTCTGGTGCCCAGAGGAAGCCACGTGGCTGCTAAAGCATCTTTACGCACATAAGGATTAAAAAACTGAGATCAGACAACAAACACTTCAGAACACAAAGGAATGCTGAGAAACAAAGGGATCAAGTAAAACAAGTTGCCCAAAATGTGCTATTCACGTGCATCTGTCCGAGTTGTGCATTTTTGAAGCACACAAGCAATAGGTATAAATACAGGGCTTCATCTGCATGAAATGAAAGCTGAGTTCAAATGGAAACCACTGATGGAAACATGAAGTTTTACTCCTTCAGCAGAAAATGTCTCTGTTGCCTCAGCGAGGAGACACAAACTGAACAGGATTTTCCCTGCCCTGTGTTACGTGGTACATTCAGATCAGTCGGATTTACCCTCTTTCCACTGATAAAACCCTGCCACATCCCCCAGCTTCGTGTCAGCTCTGAAATGAGGCCTCTGACACCCAACTGCTGGGAAAACAATGGTGATGAGGAACATCCAGAGGAGGAACACGGACATTTAGGAAAAATTCAGGAGGTGGAGGCTTATTCCACGTGCCTGACCGTATCCCGGTGTGCACACTGATCCCACGGGGAGGACAAGGAGGAGCAGGAGCAGCTCTTACCCTCGATGGTGGCTCTCTTGGGCAGGATGGTGATGGCTCCCTCGGCCACGTCCTCCTGCTGCAGCAGCGGGCTCAGCTTGGAGCCCCACGTGTCCGAGCCCACCCACAGGAAATGTCCCACCTGGTCCGCGCGCTTGGCGGCCGCCAGCACCTGCCTGCGGGAAGAACAGCCTGGTTGGAGATTTGTCCTGTGCAAATGCTGAATCGCTGAATCGACCACGGAGAGTGGTCGGACTTGGTGGTCTCAGAGGTCTTTTCCAACCTGATGGGTTCTGGCTGGACAGAACAGCACATTCCCGTGCCCACATCGCTCAGGGGGTTGGGGCACGGTGTCACACCTGGCCCAGGGAAGGAGTCCCTGCCCACGGCAGGGAGTGCAACACATCGTCCTTAAAGGTCCTTCCCAGCCCAAAGCATTCCATGATCCACGCAGCACCAATCCAATGGGACTTGCCTTTAAATTCACCCTATAGCCCATCACTGAGTTATTGATTCCACCAAAACCTAAGGGTTTTGCCACTGAATTTACTGAAACTTTTTCCTAAATTCCTTTTGCCTCATTCTGTGGGACTGAGCCTCTCAGCAGCTGATGATGCCATCATAATTTTGAGCTAATTTAAGATTCTGGACCGAGAATATGGAATACAGGCAAGGGAGAAGTGAAATATAAAATATTCTTTGTGTTATTTTATGAGCCAATTCTATGTGGTTTAACCTTGAGCATCCAAGTCACTTTATCACCATCAGCCTTCATTTGCCATAAAACAGACTCTGAATTAATGAATTACACAGAGTAGGATGAGCTGGGAGAGGAGGGCGTGTTCTTAAACCCTCTGAGAGGAAAGGTCAGCTCTGCCATCCAACACAGCAATAACCCTGAGCCAGGAGAAGCTCCCAGATCCTGCTCACCATTCCTGTCCCTCCAGCACGGGCTGGGCATCCCATGTGTTGCCCTGACTTTTGCAGTTCTGGATGTTATCATTCTTTTGTAACTGGTTCTCAGACATTCTCTGTAAACACAGCCATGTTATTGTAACGGTATCTTTTTATTTACATTCCTTTCTCCTGGGCACAGAAGTTTGATGGACATTTCCTTTGAGCAGTGTGATTGAGGGGAGGCCCTTTGTCTCCTCCAATCCACAATGGTTTATTAGACACACATATAATAAAGATGGGCGAAGTCTGCCCGGCACTTGTTCCTTTGCTCTCAAGAGGTTTCTGTCTNAGGAACAAGTGCCCTGGGCGGACCTTGTCCAGCTTTATTATATGTGTGCCTTATAAACCACTGTGGATTGGAGGAGACAAAGAGCCTCCCCTCAATCACACTGGTCAAAGGAAATGTCCATCAAACTTCTGTGCCCAGGAGAAAGGAATGGAAATAAAAGATACCGTTACAATAACATGGCTGTGTTTACAAGGAATGTCTGAGAACCAGTCACAAAAGAATGACAACATCCAGAACTGCAGAAGTCAGGGCAACACCCATGAGCCAGGCCAGCAGCACCTCCTGCCTGGAGCTTCCCCTGCACTCCCAGCTCCACATCCCCCACCGCTCCCACCCACAGCCACCTCCCTGCACCGCCAGAGCCCCTCCTGCTCCCCTTGCTGCACCCTCACCTGATGTCCTCGTCGTTGGCAAAGATGACGACGGCCCTGGCGTTGGGGGTCTCCAGCAGCTGCCTGATGATCCTGTCGAAGTCGATGCTCTTGTCCTTGCGGTCCTGTGGGATCTTCAGGGACTGGGCGATGCAGAGCCCGCCTGTGGAGCACAAAAGGATTTCAGAGGGGCGACATGGACCACCAGAGGAAAGCACAGCAATGGTAGGGGACATGCACAGCTCAGAGGGGAGCCTGGCAGGGGGGGAACTCCCCAGTGGGATCACTGCCCTCCCAGACACTCCGTGTCCAGCTTCCAGAGGGGCTCAGCAATGATTGTTCTGCACAGGGAACTCTGACACACACAGCCTGCACGGCCAGGGAGGGCCAGGGGTTCAAGTGTGGCCAACCCATCGTGGAAATGCAAAAATAAGCAAAAAAATGGTCAGTGGAGGGATTAAAATAAAGGAACTAAGGAAGGAAAGCAACCAACAAACAGCAACCTGAACAAGCTTAAACCGGTGAATAAAGCCCCAAACCAACAGGCTGAGAGGCAAAAGATGCTGATGGTGCACTGGACAAGTTTTGTCTCAGTGAAGGGCTGAGATTCTTTCTGATTTTGCAGCCTGAGGGCTATGGGGGGAAAATGTTCCCACTGGAATGATTTGTCTGGAAGAGGAGCAGCCAGAGCTGAGATCCTGGCAAACACACACTGTTCAGGAAAACCCTTACTCCTTCAGGTGCCCCCCACAAACAGGCTGGAGAGACCCAAATATCAAAGCTTCAAGACCAAGCAGGTCTGTGAATGGGACTTCTCATAACTACCCAGGAAACAGAGTGAGGAGCACCAGCACAGTAACAGAGACCTGCAGCCAGACCAAAAAATGCTCCTTTTCAGCACAGGGCCCATACTGCAGTTGTTTTGTTTGTTTTAGGAAAAAAAAAAATAAAATCCCATCTCCACAGATTCTGGCTGATGCTGGCAGATGAAAACACAACTTTTGCCTTAATTATTTTGTTCCTCAGTAGTAAACACTTTCATCTTTTACGGCATCTTTGATACCAACCTCCTCACTATAGTGCACAGTGTGTTAATTAATAACATATCAGAGCTTAATAAAAACCAGCAGTGGGGATGGCTTAATTAAAAGGCAGCAGGACAAGGGAGAGATTCACAGATATGCTTTAAAATCCAGATTTAAAAGTCCTGATAAATGAAGCGCTGGAGAAGGTGTTGGTGGGGGAAGATCCTGGAGGAGGAGGCTCAGCCCCTGGAGCATCCCTCTCATCCCAGGGCACAGCAGCCACACCAGCGCCTGGAGAGAAGCACAGGACAGCCAGGAAAACCAAAGTCATGCTTGCAGATTGTGAAATCTGCCTCTTGAGCACATCCCTGAGCCCCTATCTCTGTGGGTAAAATTCTATCTGCAGTAAAGAATCCATAAATCTGGGGGGAAAAAGAACAATCTCCACAACCAGGTGACACACTGCTGCTGCAAAACTATAATTAAAAAAGGAAAAAAATCTTTATTTAATATTGAGACCAACATGATGGAAATGCTGGGAAAACAGGCTGGAATGGCTGGGGGTGCTGGCTGCAATCCCAGCCCTCGTGGGGGTCCCCTCCCTGATGTCCCAAACAAGACCTGTTGGCTTTTTTGGGAAGCTCAGGGTCCCTGATTTCCCCCTGATGACTCCAATGTCCCCCCAAGGTCCCCAACACGACCCTGGTGTCCCCAACAGGATCCCAGTGTGTCCAATATCCCCCAACAGGACCCCAATATCCCCTGAATGTCCCCAGCAGGACCCCAATGTGTCCAATACCACCCAAGAGGACCCCAGTGTGTCCAATAACCCCATCAGGACCCCAATATCCCCTGAATGTCCCCAGCAGGACCTCGATGTCCCCTCAGAGTCCCTACTGTGTCCCCAGTGTCCCCCCAGTGTCACTCCAGGCTGCAGCACCCCCAGCACTGACCCCTCGCTGCTGTTTGGGGTATTTAGGGGTAATGGATGTCTCTGGTAATCAAAGTGTTGCTTCAGTATCCATGGAGACCCGTGATTATGTGGCATTTGGATTCTGGTACAACACTAAGTACATTATTCTGCTTCCCTGAAATTCTCCAGGAGCTATTTTTCTTATCACCACTTAATTGGATTATCAGGTAGCAAAAGAGACAATTTAACACTTTTTCAGCTGATTTATCTGCAGAGATCCTCTTTTGGGGGGAATCACTTTTAGCAACACTGAAAACATCACACCACAAAGTTATGTTGGTGCTGATGATTATTAAAAGGAACTCTCAATTAAGTTGATTAATACTTTGCTTTAAAATTAGCAGCTGCCAGGAGCTGCCTCCTGGATGTTTATCAGAGCTCTGGGAACAACAGACAAAGCTCTGGCACTGCTGGGCTGCTCCTCCACTGGCAGGGATTCCAAGACCTTCCTCACTGCACACCAGCACAAAAAACACCCTAAAATGAGGATTTTAAGGACAGTTTATGGGGAAGGCTGAGAAAAGCTCAGGTTAAGTGCAAATAGTACCTACACTTTTTAGTGCAAACAATAAAAATAAGAAGTCTTCAAGTGTGGGAGAGTTCTGATGCCTTGGAAAGACCCTGGCAGGAGCTGCTGTGGCTCCACAATGCTCCAGCAAACAGGGCCCCATCACACAGGGAGAAATCAATCAATCAAACACTTTAACTGAAATTTGTGGGAGTCAATGAGAGTAATTAACTGGGGAAGAAACGAAATAAACCTTCAAGGCACACAGTAATTTTTTATTTTTATTTCATTGTGCATTTTCCCTGCCACTGCTGGGTTCTGGCACACCCTTCTCTACCTGCATACACAATTTATGAGCTGCAATGAATTGGGCTTGTAAACCTCATGTATTCTGTAGGCAAGAAACCAGTGGTTGTGACAAGAAGTTCACAGAAGTCAGGATTCTCCCCAGGTGAAAACCTGGGCACCACAACTGAGAGATTTCCCTGATGGAGCAGAATCCCATCCCAAGCAAGCAGCACGACAAAGATCATTTTACAGCCCTGAAACAGAGCTGGGGCTGCAGCTCACACCCAGCTCCTCAGCAGGGAGAGACTGGTCCAAACAACGGCCACAAACCAGCAAATCCTCCAGGAGCCGTGGCTGGGAGTTCATCTGTGACTCTCACGTGGCTCTGCAGCAGCAGCTGCAGCCCAGGGAGGGGCTTGGGCCAAGCTTGGGTTTATGGTTAAACAAAAACCACAATAAACCCCTCCATCTCCACATGCCAGGACTTGTCAGCAGCCTCATGCAGGAAATAACCAGATTTTCTGTCAATTAATCCAGAACAGGAGAATTTCCAGTCCCATTCCCAAACCTGTAAATTCACAGGAAAATTCACAGCAAAATAAAGCCTGACCTGGATGTCCAAGATTCCCCTGTCCCATCAAGGGACAAAGTGGCTGAAGGTTCACCAGGGGCTGGGCTGAGGCCATCCCAACACAAGATCCCAAGGATTTATCCAACATCTCCAGTCCTGGCCCATCTCCCTCGCAGAGCTGGGATGCAGAGCCCAGGAGATGCCTGGGGTGGGTGTCCCAGCCCCAGCTCTGCCTGAGGCACTCCAAGGGAATTTCGGTCTGTGGAAAAGAGCCCATTGGTAGGACAGGTCCTGCCATTCCATGCAGCCAGAAATGGCAATAAATTAACTTATTCTGCCCCCCCAGATTCATCCAGATCAGCAGAGAGAAGAGTTTGGATTCCACTGTGCTGCAGCTGCTGGGCCAGCACAGCCCAGCTCAGCCACAACCCCCAGCTCTGGGAAATGGGACATCCTGGGCATGGAGCTGCCCCATTCCAAGGAAAAATACATGGAGAAGCTAAACCAGCACAGAAGGTGCAGAACCCTCAAGAAAAAAGAACTTCACGTTTAGCAAATGGCTCAGGGAGAGATGCAGAAAGGAGAGCTGGGCCCTGAGTCCCCAGGCACAGCTCCAAGGAGGCTCTGGGCTGGGGGTGCTTTCCTTACCAGGAACAATTAACACCCCACTCCCTGGGCATCCTCACTCTTCACTTGCCAAGAGCCACAAAGGCCCTGCTTGTGCCAGTAAAAGAAGTTTACAACTGCCCTGACCTGCAGATGGGCTCAGGTTTAAATTCCATCTCCACAGTATGATCATTCAGTGGTAAAAAAAGAGAGTGCACCAACAATAAAATTACGTTAAAACATGGTATGACAACAGTTCATCCACAGAAAAGGATCCCTGTGGGTACCAACAGCTTTAGCTCAGAAACTTTCTATACATGCAGAAGCTACTGACTCATTTGTAAATTTTATTTTCACTAATCTTGTTTATTGTTTCATTTTTTCACATTAGCCCTCATCATAACCCAACAACAGAACACCTAAACTAATATAGAAGACTAATATTTCTAGTATGTTATTCATTAATGCTTAATTCTATCGTGTCAGACCTTTGCTGCATATTTAATGACATTCCTGGTGTGTTTTATCACCTCAAAATTGTCCTTTATTATGGCAGTTAAACTCCAGTAATATACAAAAAATTAAGACTCTCCTTGGGAACACTAAATGAAATTATAAGAACGGCACAAGATCATTTTGAGAGATGTAGAAAAACTCTGTTTGCCAGGCAGAAAGGAAGGAAAATGAGGATGTGCTGTGGGACCAGGAGCTGCCTGTGCTTGGGAACCACGAGTGAGAACTGAGCCCAGGGCTGTGCTGGAGAAGGGGCTTGGGAGTTACTGGCTTCCTAAAATCTCTGCTACAAAAGGGACATTGGAGCCATACAGAGCAACCATGCAGGAAAAAAGCAATATAAGATAAAGGTTCTGCTGCTGCTTCAAACTTTTAAATCACTTTTGTTGTTACAGCTTCATTCCAGGAGTGCTCCAGGACCTGCAAAGGGGAAGCTCCTGCTCAGAAGGGCTCTGAGCTCCACCTAAACATGGAATGTTACCCCTTTGGAAGGAGACTGGGCAGCAGGGAACCCAGGGAAAAACCCTAAACTAATAAACCATCCCCTGTTTTCCTGCAAGGACCCACAACAAGAAGATCCTCAGCGGAACAACTTTATTTATCCTTTGGATCTTGTCATTCCCTGTTTCTGACANTTTGTGCTTGCACATACTAATCCTTTTCTTAATGTATTGAGGTTCTATCCAGCAGAAAGAATGAGCTAACTGCAAGGCATGCCACATGAGGAGCTGGGAAATGCATGGCGACATGCTCGTATCCAGGGCAGGTTTAGCCAAGTGTGAAGCAGCAAACACATCTCGGGGGAAGGGAAGGGAAGGGAAGGGAAGGGAAGGGAAGGGAGACTCCAAACTCAGACACCTGGATTGAGGGGAGAGGGATGCAAGTGGAAATCTGGGAGACCCTGGGAGATCCAGGCCCTGGGTGCATCGGTGATCCATGGGATGAACCACCCAGAGGTTTTGTGTGATCTCCCAGAGCCCAAATCCCCAAAATGCAGCCATAAAGCAGAACCACAGAGCTGGCAAGGCTGGAAAAGACCCCTGAGGTCCAGCTGGGAACCTCTGAGCCCCAGTCCTGTCCTTGGAGAGTCAGATCTGAGCCTGAGTGCAGCTCTGCAGAGCCCTGAGTAAAAATAGCCCAGCAAATGGTGTCAGAGCACTTTCTGAACCACATTTGCTTTAGGAACAGCCGTGGGCGGTGCCAGCTCCGGCTGGGGGAGAGACAGAAACAAAGCACCCAAAATACCCAAAATACCCCGTTCCAGAGCAAACCTGCAGCCCAGCCTTGGCTCAGCCAGCACTGTGCTCCACAAAGCACCAGCTCAGTGAAGCAGGGCTGCAGCTGCCGCAGAAACCCCCAAAACTGGCAATAAACTGAAATTGTGGGGGAGAAGCCTGGGAAGCAGCCCCAGCTGATGCCCTTGGAATACCCTGGAGGAGCCCAGCCCAGCCCAGGGCACTCACAGGGCTCCTGTGCCACCACTGATGCCCCAGCCCCAAAAAGGGAACCCCAGTGAGGCTGGTCCTGAAATGAAGTGTGCCCAGTATGAACCAGTCTGGATTCCAGGGAATCAGGCAAGAAATAAACAAACTGAAAGAAAAGAAATAAACAAATTATTCCCTGTTTTCCTGTAAATACATGCTATGATTACAGCAGAATCACAGGATTGTTTAGGTTGGGAAAGATCTTTAAGGTCACTGAGTCCAACTGTTCCCCCAGCCCTGCCCAGGCCACCCCTGACCCTGTCCCCAAGTGCCACAGCCACAGGGCTTTGAAATCCCTGCAGGGATGGGGACTCCAAACCTCCCTGGGCAGTGCCAGGGCTGGAAAACCTTTCCAGGAAGAAATTTCCCCAATATCCAAGCTGCCCCTCCCCTGGCCCAGCCTGAGGCCGTTCCCTCTGCTCCTGTCCCTGTTCCCTGGGAGCAGAGCCCGATCCCCCTGGCTGCCCCTCCTGGCAGGAGCTGTGCAGAGCCAGCAGGGCCCCCTGAGCCTCCTTTGCTCCAGGCTGAGCCCCCCCAGCTCCCTCAGCCCCTCCTGGGGCTCCAGCCCCTTCCCAGCCCCGTTCCCTGCCCTGGACACTTTGAGGACACCCACAGCCAGTCCTGCCTCTCTCCAGCTGTGGCTGGGAACCAGACCTGGCCCCTCCAGGGCACCCTGCAGCCCATCCCAGCTGGCACCCTGGGCAGGCAGGAGCACCCCTGCACCTCAGGGACTGCCCTGCTTCCCCAGCCCTGCTCCAGCAGAGCCTGGAGCTGCTCCCTGGCAGGGAGGGAATTCCTGCTCCCCCTGCACACATGGATCTGGGTGGGCTGGTGGGAGCTGCCCCTGGAGCCCACGCTGGGGCTGCTCAGGGCTCTGCCTGCAGCGATATCCCCCCAGCAGTACCGATGCCACCTCGGGACAATGAACCATTACAAACTGCAAGCACCAAAGGATCTCTAATGATGACTCTTTTCTGACTCCCCTTTGGAGTGTGCCCGTGTTCCTAATTCATTCTTCTTGGAGAAGGAACTCAGCATCTCAGCCTGCTGCCCGTCCCTGCTGCTGTGGTGGCTGTTCTGTCTCTGCCAGGACAAGCCAAGCCTTGTCACTGCTTCAGAGAATGACAGGCCAGGAGAGCAGCAGGGACACGGGGAGACATCCCAGCGGGAAGGGAGGCACAGAAGCAACCTTTGATATGTAAGTTCAGAAGAAAACCTATTTCCTAATTTTTCCACCCAAGAAGAGACCAGTATTTACAACATGAACAATTCTGTCATGAGCTCAGGGTTCCAAAAGCTGTGCCACAGATCAGGGACACGGAACAAGGCTCTCAGGGACTCTGGGTTGTGAGGACACAAAGTGAGGCACCAACCCACGTCCCCAGTGCCACTTGCACACGGCTTTTCAACCCCCCAGGGACAAGGGCTCAACTGTTGCCCTGACTTTTGCAGTTCTGGATGTTGTCATTCTTTTGTAACTGGTTCTCAGACATTCTCTGTAAACACAGCCATGTTATTGTAAGGGTATCTTTTTATTTNAGGCACAGAAGCAACCTTTGATATGTAAGTTCAGAAGAAAACCTATTTCCTAATTTTTCCACCCAAGAAGCGACCAGCATTTACAGCATGAAAAATTCTGTCATGAGCTCAGGGTTCCAAAAGCTGTGCCACAGATCAGGGACACGGAACAAGGCTCTGAGGGACTCTGGGCTGTGAGAACACGAAGCGAGGCCAAACCCATGTCCCCAGTGCCACTTACACACGGCTTTTCAACCCCCCAGGGACAAGGGCTCAACTGTTGCCCTGACTTTTGCAGTTCTGGATGTTGTCATTCTTTTGTAACTGGTTCTCAGACATTCTCTGTAAACACAGCCATGTTATTGTAATGGTATCTTTTTATTTACATTCCTTTCTCCTGGGCACAGAAGTTTGATGGACATTTCCTTTGACCAGTGTGATTGAGGGGAGGCTCTTTGTCTCCTCCAATCCACAGTGGTTTATAAGCCACATATAAAATAAAGATGGGCAAGGCCCGAGGCACTTGTTCCTTGATGTCAACAGGTGTCTGTCTCCTTCTTTCATGTCGTTACTGCGACACTCAACCACACAGAAAGGATCAAAATAGGGTTGGGCATCTGAACCCCAGAGAAGCTCCTACAGAGTGACACACACCAGGCCCCGTCCCCCAAACGCTCCCTGGCTCAGCTCTGCCAGTGCCAGCGGGGATGACCGAGATACCAAAGCAGTTTTTGTCAGGTCCCACCTGGGTTGCAGCTCAGCCCCCACTTGCTGCAGCACATTTTCCCTCCAGACTCAGCCCCAGGTCACTGCTGTGAGCTCAGACAGTGACCACTGTCCTGCTAGGGCTCCAAACAGGCACATTCAGCAAAGCTGGAATTATTTAAATAGATTCTGTTCCTAGCCCCTGGACAGAAAAATGGAAAATAGAAACAAAACTCTATAATTCCTCGGCCTTTTCTTGTCTTTCTCATAATCCCCATCTCCTTCACACTGGAGTAATGTCCTTAATGTACTAGACTGAGCCTTAATGACCCTCTCTCAAATGAGTACTAAAAATGCAATATAGTTCAATAAACCCACTCTTGCAGCCTTGCAGAAACCACCCCCCTGCACTGGCTGGGCATGAGCCACTCCATAAAACAGAGCTGTGCCACAGGAGGCTGTAAAAGGCACAGGAGTGAGGAGCAGGCTCTGGGAAGGCAGTGCAGGATTCAGCCCCATCTCATGGAAAAGGATGGATGTGAGCCCCAGTCAGGGACCAGCCTGGGCCAGGGCACAGCCAGACACCAGCCCAGGCTGGACAGGGCTTGGAGCAGCCTGGGATGGGGACAGGGCTGGCCCTGGGTGGGCTCTGAGCTCCCCTCCACCCCCTCTCCCTGGCCAGGTGTGTTCACCTCTGCCAGGAACCCCGGAGAGGAGCTGGAATGTGGTTATTCCCCAGGGATCTCAGCACGCAGCTCTCCACTGACTGCTGTCTGAAGAGCCTGTCCAATGAACAGCCCATTAAAGCCAAAGTGATTCTCTTAATTTGATGCTGAGTTCGAGAGCCCTAGGAAATACCTGCCAATATTCAGAGTGCCCAGCGTGTGTAACTGATCAGGAAGGGATGGCTGCAGGGATCCTCCCTCCAGGGAAGCCCCCAAAGCTTCCAAAAACATCATGAATCTTTAAAGCCTCCATTTGCCTTTATGCTGCAGCCTGGATTTTATGAACTGGACATCCAGATCTATGACAGTGTAGGACAAGCTGCACCACCTCACTGTGCTAAAAACCAAAGAAATTCACTTTACAGCCAGAACTTTAGAGAGTCAAAATATCAAGGTGTCAAGAAATGAAGTCACAGCCTCAAGTCAGATAAATACTTATTTAAACCATCTTTATGCCTCAAAAAAGTTTTATCACTGCTTGTTTTGTGGAATCTTGATATGGCAAGGCAACACCTGGAAATCTGGGATTCAGAAGACCAAAGAGATATGCAAAAAAAAAAAGGCTAAGAAAGAATTAAGATGCTGAATATGCCCCTTTCCCTTACTGTGGGGCACTCATATTACTCTAAACTGAATTAAATTCCCTTATATTATTTGCAGACCACACTGTCCCACCTGCACCTCCAGCTGCACAGCCCATTATTCCAGGGGCATTATTCTATCCCATGGGAATGGAAGGGAAAAGCTCCACTCAGAGCTGCCAAGGACTGTGCAGAGGGATTTGTGCCTGCTCTGCCCATCCCTGGGCTGCAGGATGGGCCTCCCCCAGTGCCGCTCCTGCCCAGCTCTGAGGGGCCTCATCCCCCTGGGATTGGCCTTGGAGCTGCAGCTCTTTCAATAAGGAATGACTGATAAGGGCCAACACATTTTCTCTTAAAATTAGTCCAACTTGTATGAAGGCATTGAAATGATGTTCTGAGTATTACATAAATGAAAAGTAATTAAATCGATGTAACTTCTAAGAAAACAGATGTTAACTCTTATTTCACATGAAACATCCACTTCCTTTATTTTGAATTCATCTTGTGGCCAGAAAGATGACCCAGGTTATCTTTACATTGCAAAAACTGCTGCAACGTGAGTGGGAGAAATTAACACTTTGATTATCCCTTTTAATATTTGAAATTAATTTCAAAGCCTCATCTCAGTTTCCAAGGTTTGTATTCATCATTTCTCCCAACTTTGTGGCACATTGAAAGAACTTGATGAGATTGATTGCCAAGAATGAATGGACAGCTCACCACTGATGAAACTGGACTCATCCCTGCATCACCCCCAGAGCCGTGTCCAGATGTTCCAGGCATGGAACAGCCCTGCATCCACAGGGGAACTTCCCTGGAAAAGCCTCTCATTTCCAAGTCATTAAATTGACTTTTGCCCTCCCGGGTGCCTCTCTCTGAGCAAAGCAATGTTCCCTGCATAATAAAAAAAAAGGATAAAAGAAGAATATCCACATAAATCCAGCGAGTTTTGTTTAATCCACTTGGTTTCATTTGTTCTACAAACTTCTTATTTTGGGGAAATAAATGTTTTTAATTAAGCTGACTGCACAGCTGCTGAGGCAAGAGCTGGCTGTCAAAGACCTGGAGCAGTCCCTGCACATCAGCCCCGATAGCTGCAGTTTATTGTGATAAAGCAATTTGTTGAGTCATGCTCCTCTCCCTCTCTCCAATCTTGATTCCCCAGACAGTGTCACTTCTCCATTTGTTAATCCATATTTAATTTTTAAATCACAAAACATCATGGCTTTAAAGATAAGCTTTTAAAACGCCCTCCTACACAGCCTTTCTCTCCATCTCCCGGGATATTGCTGATAACAAGCAAAAATCACACACTTCAAATATTAATGAGGGAGCTGCTGCTGCAAACGGGGACGTTCAGGGCCAGGTGGTTGTGAGGAGATGGGGTGGGAAATGGAGCCTGGGGAGAAACAAGGCTGGGATCAAAGAGCACTGGAGGCAAGGGCAGTGCCAGGTGAGGATGTGGGCAGGAGCAGGGATGGAGCTCCCACGGGCACGGGGGAGGAAAGGTCCCCAGACTCCTCCATTCTGGGAACACAGAAAATGTAAAAAAAAAAGAAAAAAACAAAAAGAAAATGTAAAAAAAAAAGATGTAAAAACCCCACCAAGCTGCTGGTTTCTCTCACCTGGAGAGCCCTTGGGACACACAAGGGATGACACAAACCCAGGCACTCACTGAAATCCCTGGGAAACCTTCATCCCAGAGCTTTGATCTGCTTTGCTTTCCAGGGAAATGGGCTTGGATGGGAACTCCCCAACACCTCAAATCAAGGCTGGAAGCTGCTGTGCCCTGTCCCAAATCCCACACAGGAGGTGGTGTGGGGGAGGCTCTGGGGCTGCCCCACTCCTGCAGCACCATTTCCAGCAGCCCTGGAATTCCCAAGGGGTAATTCCCTCCTCCACACGTGCAGAATTCTGTTATTCTGTGTTTTCAAAGACCCTGCTCCCTCTGAGTGTCTCAGTAAAGATTTAAAATGTAAACTTGGTTCCTGTTACACTGGGAAAAGATTTCTATTAAAACTAAAATTACTTTGATGATAAATTTTAATTAGTACTATCCACAAAATGCTAAAATAATCTGATGGAGGAGAATTCCAGCTGAAACAGCAGAACATGTAAATCCTCTGCCTGATTTACAGGTCTTGGAAGCAAATCTAGAGCAGTTCCCTCAGCCTCTCATGCAATATTTTTTATATTTTGGTAAAAAAGTTACATTGCCAAGGAGACATCTTCTTTTTTTGGTCGATCCTTGTTAATTACTAGCATGGAACATTCATGCTAATTGAGCAGCCAGCCAACACACCAACATACAGACAGAGATGCACGGTTTGCTGCAATCTGATTTGATTCATGTGTGAAAATGAAGGGATTCTTTTTTAAACCAAAATAAAAGCGTTTCACCAATGGTTGAAAGGGGAATGGAAACACTTGTTACCCACCAAAATATGGAGTTCACTGTTCTGTTTCCCCTGCCAGAGCTGAAGGCATCACTAACACCTAAAGCAGAGCAGAGAGCTGCACTTGCACATGAAATGTCTAAAGAGAAGGGGCAGAGACGGGGCAGAGACATCACCTCCCTCGGAGCCTGTGCCAGAGGGAAAATCTCCTTTCCGTGCCAAACAAACAAGTGTGAGGCAAACACTGCCTGGGAGAGGGAACAGAACCCTGGGGGCAGCTGGGGAGGGGGCACTCGGAGCTGTGCTCAGGGTGCCAGCGACTGCTTTGGCACAGCCCGAACAGGAGATGCAGGAACAAAACCAAGGAGCTGCAGGAGTGGGAGGAACAAATCCAGAACGTCTCCTTGACCCAGCTCAGTCCCAGTGCCTGCAGCTCCCCATCCAGCAGCCTCTGCTGCAATGCTGAGCAAACCCTCACACCCCTCTGGGGGCTCCACAAATCCCCTAAAGCAGCTCTGCCTTCGGAATGGGCTTCATTCACTCACACAATCGGAGTTCCAAAGCAGGGGAGCCAGTGTCTGCTCTAAAACAGCACAGGGGTTGGTTGGTGCATTGGGTTTTCCAGCAGACACTGAGAATAGCTTGGAACTTCTACTAAAACTGGGTAGGGAAAGAAACTCAGCTAGAGAGGAGAAACTAAACTAGATAGGAAAAACTCAGCTGGAGAGGAAATGCTCAACTAGAGAAGAAAAACTCAAACTCAATTGGAGAGGAAAAACTCAACTGGAGAGAAAAAACTCGGCTGGAGACGAAAAACTCAGCTAGAGAGGAAAAACTCAACTTGAGAGGAAAAGCTCAACGAGAGAAGAAATGCTCAACTAGAGAAGAAAAACTCAAACTCAATTGGAGAGGAAAAACTCAACTGGAGAGGAAAAACTCAGCTAGAGAGGAAGACAAACTGAGGGAGAGAGCGACGTGCAGGGACACAAATGCACAAACAAGACTTGTCTGAGGCTATAACTCTGCTCTGAAGTTGGCCAGGCAAGACCATGTACTAATCAATACTTTTTGAGACAGATTATACCTCATTAGGATCTCCTGCTTCATTTGCTGCTTTTTATGCCATTGCTCCCAACAGCTCACAATCCTTGGCTAATGAGATCTACCTTCCCTCAGAGTAATGCCCAAAGAGCGTTCCCAGGGCTCGCAGGAAGCTTCCTGCAGTGGAGAGGAGCTGCAGACACAGCAGAACGTGGCTCTCTGCATCCCCTCTCTGCTCCCAGGGGCTCCCTGAGGCTGCCCAGAGCAGAGCTGGGTGCACCAAGCAGAGCTGGAGGTCACAACCCCACTCCTGCTGTTCCAGGGAAATGTGAGGAAGGAGGGACAATGAACGCTGCCGCTGGCTGCTCCTCGCTGTCAAGTCAAAACTTGCTGCTCCACAGTGCTGGCCACGTTTCTGCATCCAGCAGAAAGCATCTCCTTGGAAAAAAATGCAAGCTCTTTTATAAAATGATAAATTCATCAGAATAAGTGAAACCCAACAACCACACCTACTGCAGCACTCAGTCTCCAGACCAGCTCAGTGCCTGAGCAGTCCTGAACCACTTTCAATTTATCACGAGGCTGTCAAAGGTGAAAAGGTTGAATTCAGGGGCAGTAACTTCCAGATTCTAGTGGCTGTATCTGGATTTTTGCCTGCCAGCTGGAACAGGAGCTAAAGTGAGATTACAGCCCTCCCAGGAGCCAGCCCAGAGCTCCTGGAATGCTTTGATGGGTTAAACTCTCAGTGATTTTGCTGTGAATGGCCACTTGTGCCTACTTATTTCATGGGAGGATTTAATCTTCACTGCAGTGTATTTTCTGCAGACAAATTTTCTCTCTGCCCTTTCCTTCCTTTATTTGACAGAAACACAAATCAAACTCAAATAGCAGAATAGCCATGATGTTGTATTGAGATTCTCCAATCACTTTAAAAGTGATGGTTGATCCAGCCAGTTCAGACTCTGTCTGGACAGAAGGTGTGCTGGAAATGTAATTCAGGGATCTTCTGTTTCCATGGTAAATCAGGATGAACAACACGAAGTTAGGACAATTGTGGGGAGAGAAACAGGAACTGCCCAGAATTAGCTCATTAAGCTCTGAATCTCTAATTACATAACCAAATCTCTGCAGAGAGGCAGGGCAGGGTGGGCTGCATGGCCCCATCCCCCCGTGGTCCCTGGAGCTGCTGCTGACCCAGAGCAGAGGCTCCTGCTCCCTGGGAAGCTCGGGATGTGAACAATGCTCCTCATTAGCTCCTTAGAAATCACTGATTTGGTACAACTCGAAACTTGCTGAGTCCTCAAATCCATCCTCAAACCCTTGGCCAGCGCCTGGGGATGCAGACTGAGGTCACAGAGCTTTGCTGCTCACACACACCATGGTTTGCTGGCAGGGCAGGACTCTGTCTAAGGCTGGATTTGATGATCTCGAAGGTCTTGTCCAACTTTAATGATTTTATGGTTCTATATAAATTTCCAAGAAGACACCTTCATGTCAGACAACTCATGGAGAAATCTGTCAGGCATGGAGAGCAAGAGAAGAAAACTTTCCTCATCAAGGCCATGAGCAATCCCTTTACCTCTTCACATTTCCAGACAGTTATTGAGCTGTCTTGACAGAAAGTGCCTTCATTAGAGATAATTCTGGGAATTTGGAGGCTACAGGAATCCAGCTGAGTGCATCTGCTCCCCAGGTCAGTGGAGCCAGAGCAGGAGGGGGCAGGTGAGGGTCAGGGGCTGCTCCCTGGGACAGCAATGCCAGGAGCATCTCCCAGGCCATGGGGGCTCCTCACACACCTCACCCTGCTCAGACCCCACAGGCACCACCGCAGGGTGCAAGCTGCAAACATTCAGGCTGTCATCACATCCATTACAAATTTTATAATTACCAGTCATCCTAAATAGTCAGTGGGTTGTGTGTGGCACCCTGAGTGCACCTCAGAGCCCTGAGAACCTGGAGAACCAGGAGCCAGCCCCAGTTCAGGGAGCAGCACCATCAGCACCAGAGCTTTACAGCACCGGCCCCAGCACGGCCACAGAGGGCAAATTAAAGGTCTACACCAATTAAAGGTTTACACCAATAAAAGGTTTACACCAATTAAAGGTTTACACCACTCCACAGGAACCCAGTGCTCGTTAGAAACCTCTCCCTAAAGTCTGCCTGCATAATGATGACACAGGGTAAAACTTCTGAAAGTTAAAAATTAGGAGCCTATAAACGAATTTTGCAGTCCTCGAGAGAGAGTTTCCAACTCTGCAGGCAGCAGTGACACCCAGGCCTGAGCAGGTAACACAGACCCACATTTAGGGCACACAGGATGGGTCACACCTCACAAACTGCCACCTGATGGAAGTTTTCATCTACTCCAAGAACTGTTTTTTCAAATCTAAATAAAACATAAGGCACAATAATGAGCACAAAGGACAATGAGGCCACAGGCAGCTTTCAAATGTGCTTAAATCCAAATGGATTTTCTGTTCATTAACACAAGAGCTGTTTATTGGGAATTTATTGTCATGGTCCCAGGGCTACATTCCCCAAAAGGAAAAGAACATGACCATGCCCAATGGAAATCAGGCATTTCTGTTGCTCCATTAAAGATCCCCATTCCTGCCTTCTGGAAGTGGTGCTGATTGCAGCTGGAACATCTGTCACGTTGGGAAAAAATCCAAACAACAGAAAATCACCCAGAAATGGTCTGAAATGACAGATATCAAGGAGGCTCTGTGTCTTCCCAGAAGCCAAGACCTGGTGTTAGCAGGAAAGGGAAGCAATGGAACCAATTTGCTTCCCAGAAGGTTAAAACTTACTCTGACCACCTTAAATACCCTTGGTATTCACATTTGAAATTGAGTTCTAGAAACCTGTCATTTCTGTCTCTAAACCTATCTGGGGCAGCAGCAGCTGGGAGCTCCCCAGACCCCCCGGTGCCAGCAGGGAAGGACAGGACAGAGGGAGCAGATTTTCCCCTCCCAGGAGCAGGCTCTGCACAGAGCCCAGGGCAGCGTGGGGTGCCAGCACTCAGCACGTGCCAGGCTGGAAAATTTAGGAATTTCTGACAATTCCTTTAATGTTTCAATCATGTTCTGGCTACTTTTTCTTCAAGTAACTCCTTTTACTGTTTCATGTGTCTTACAGTGAGAGGAGCTGCTCCATCTCTGGCAGGAGAAAGCAGCAGTGCCCTCCCCTCCTCTCCCGGGGCTGCAGGTCCCAGCTTTGCCCCTGGCGCGGAGGGGACCAGGGCCCTTCAGAGCTCAATCACATCCCCAATTCCTTGATTGCTTTCAGAAAAGGCAGAACACTTTCCAAAGGCCGCCGAGGCCTTCCAAACCCAACCATTGAGGAAAATGAAAGATAATTTTCAAAAATCACACTGAATTTGCTGTAAATTATCAGCATTATGGCAGTTATCCATTTTTATGCTATTTTTACACATCTTTTGTTTCAGGTGAATGGCAATTGAGATTTTCACCACCATTATTTGGTGGAGAGTCTGGAGGAGAGGTGAGGAAGGCACAATGCCTCAGGAATCATTTCAGGATGAAGCACGGAGTTGGTAGCTGTGATATTCTTACTCAAAGCTCTTGTATTTTCTGTTGATTTTTCTTTGGCAATGTCACTTTTAATAACGGGTCCTGAACCAGGTTGACCTACATAATCCTTCTCGTACAGAAGGCTCACTCTGCCTTCCACTATTTTTGGAGAACATAAATGGAAATGTTTATGGCTTGCTTGGTTATCGTGTCCCTCTGGAGCTATAAAAATCAAAGTGGAACAAATGTCCCAGACTTGTCCAGCTCGCCAGCCAGACTCACAGATCCATCCTTTTTCCAACAGAAGGGCACAGCAATGCAAAACAGTCTTATTATTTGATATTCAGGCATAAATCTCACTGCTTTACACCGAGATGGCAGCGAGGAGCTCCAGTCCACAGGGTCAGCCACTGCTGGCCCACGGGGAGGAGGAGATGGATCTGCTCCCTCTCTCCCTGTCACTGGTTATCAATTTAGCAGAAGAAGCCAACATGTTGAGATAGGACGACAGATGCATCAAGTAATTTCAAGCCTTTTTCCTATTATTCTGTTACCCCCTAATTGTCCTAAATTAACCCTGCCACATGCTAGACCTCTTGTTTTTCTTTCTGGCTGTCTCGCTTTCCTGTCCCTGGGATCCAACAGCAGCCTCACCTGCACACAGCCACTGCCTCCAGCTCCAGGCCTTTCACCACAGCTCATAAACCAACCCCCCTGGGGTTATTTGGCTGAATCACACCTGATTTAAAAAGGTGCCAAAGCTGCACACGCAGCCCCAGAACGCTCTTGGCCAAAGGGGCACTTTGACAGGCGCCCTGTGAGCATCCTGCCCTGTTCCCCAGGGCTGTCCCTGCAGGGCTGGCTCTGCCAAGGCTGGGCAGAGAGGATGCTCAGCCCTGCAGGAGAGCAGGGCACTGCTGAGGATGGTTCCAGTGCAGGGCAGGGCAGTGGCAGCTGGCAGGGGCTCTGGGTGCAGCTCAGCCCACGCACCCTGCAGAGCCCTCCAGCCGCATCCCTGAGCCCCCCTGCACCTCCCACAGCAGCTCAGCTGCCCTGGGCTGACCCAGCCAAGCTCTGCCCCCCTGCAGCTGGGAAGGGGAGCCCAGCCCGTGCCAGCCCTGGGAAAATCGCTGTTTTTAAAGCAGGAAAACACAGAGCTGCAGCAGGGCCAGGGCAGAGCCCCGTGTGCGGCTCCAGGGCTCCCTGGGCAGGGAATGACAGGGAATGACAGGGAATGACAGGACCCAGCAGAGAGAAGCTCCTCTCCCCATGGGTGAGCCATGGGGTGTCCCCAGCCTGCTCCAGTCCCTGGGCTGTCCTGTCCCTGCTCCAGTCCCTGGGCTGTCCTGTCCCTGCTCCAGTCCCTGGGCTGTCCTGTCCCTGCTCCAGTCCCTGGGCTGTCCTGTCCCTGCTCCAGTCATCCGTCCCTCTCGCTGCCCACGCTGTGTGAGGGCAGAGCAGACACTCTCTTGTCACAGGAGATAAAGCCACAAACACGAGATGGGGGTGACGACCCCCGAGCTCCCTGTGGCTCCCAGCACTCTGCCCTGGCTCAGTTCCTGCTGCTCAGCTCACGAGCCTGTGGGCATTTCCAAGTTCAGAAGCTTGTGTTTATGGAGGTATTAAGGAAAAAGATGTTCTCAAGCAAACCAGAGCCTAAAAACTGGCCATGCAGCTAATTACCAGAGGGGTAAGACACAACAGCAAAACGAATTTTAAAAAGTAAATTACTGAAGCGCTTAAAACCTGGTATTCTGCATCTATCCTGACTAGCTACAAATCCTGAGGTTGTATAAATAAAGGTATTCCATCACTGGGGGAGCAAGAAATGGCACCAGACACCAAACTAGAGGTGAGCAGAGTCCGAGAATCAGGAGAACAGGAGAAAAGTGTCACCTGCCATCACTGCTGCTGGGGAGGAGAGCGGCCAAAGGGGATCAAAGCATTCAGAACAAACAAGGCAAAGGGCTCTGCTTGCCAAAGGAACGTGGATCCCTGTCACAGTGCTGAACCTTTAATCCATCCCTGTTCATCTCCTTCCCTCACCTTGGCATTCTCCATCCTTCCTTTTAATACCAACAGAGAAAACATTTCCCCCCGCCAGTAATCTTGTTTATTCTAATAAAGAATCACTGACTAAAACAAAATCCTGAGAACTGACTGTTGACTCACAACTGAAGAGAAATTCCCACAGGCAAATCTTTTTAGCATTCCAGAAGCATGACTAATTCAATTAACACCAGCCAGAAGAAGATTATGTAAAGCTATGAAGTTATACATCTATATATGTATAGAATAAATAAAAGTTACATGTTAGGGAACACAGGTAGGAGTTCTATGGTTGGTATTTTGTATTTCAGTTACTGATATAAAAATCTGGGTCCAGAGCTATTGTCCCAATACATTTCTTTTTAATGACCTTTTCTTTATTCAAATCATTATCAGTTGTTGTCTTTGTCCATCACTGACCACATTCATGTCAAACCACCCTCTAACCTTCTTTTTCTTCTCTATGAATTCCAAATCTTCATAAATCTCATGAAAAGAAAAAAACAGAAAACCCAGCCAGTGGAAAGGAGCTTGTCTTGTGGATTGCTCATGCAAGGAGAGAATCCAGAATTGCCCTTGAAAGGCTTTTCTGAAGACTTCACAAACCCAGAGCACAAATAAACTACAAGTCTGAAAGTTCTTGTACCAGAAAACAACTTCTTGTAATTTTCTTTGGCTCAAAACCTGAAGGGTGAAAAACCCAACCAACCAATGAAATGAATGTGAATTCTGGGCTCAGCCAGTCCAGCTGATCTGGTTGGTTTTGGTCCGGAATCAGAAGCAGAACCCATCATGACAAACTGGGCACTGGAGCAATGTGACTTTACCACTCTGGGTTGGTCTAAGAAAATGAAAGGTTTTCAGAACAAGTCCCATCTTTTCTTTCCTGTAAAAAGCCTATAAATCTCCTGCCTTGAGTTTTCCATCAGGTTCATTTAAAATTCCAGATCAGCCAGAGCAAAGCTAAACTCTTTCCATCAACACACACCCAGATAAGATGAAGCTCCACATTCAGGTCATTTTTGCTTGAAAAATGAACTTACAGGGGAAATGATGTACTTTTTATAAAGGTGTGAACCAGGGCTCACTGAAAGCCCAAAATGAAATGTTAGTTAAGCAGCTGTGTGGGAGGACTGTGGGATGCAAGGCCAGGCCAGAGCAGCACGTGGGGCAGCACAGGGAGCTGTGTGTGAGCCCAGCTCGGGGCCAGGTACCAGCACAGCTCCCCTGCTCTGCAGCCTCTGCTGGGACACCTTCAGCACCAACCGAGCACAGCGAGAAGCCGAAACCCGTGCTAAAAACCCGTCCCTCTGATGCTGTCCTCAGGGAACGTCAAACAACTGTGGTGAAAAATGTGATTGAAAACTTCTGACCTCAGTCAGCCTCGGATTGTTCCACAAAGCCCACGGACAAAGCCCTGAACTGAACAGAACTGAACCGAACCGAACTGAACTGAAATGAACCAAACCAAACCAAACCAAACCAAACCAAACCAAACCACACCAAAGCAAAGCAAAGCAAATTGAACCAAACCGAACCAAAGCAAACCAATCCAATCCAAACCAAATCAATCCAATCCAATCCAAACCAATCCAATCCAATCCAATCCAAACCAATCCAATCCAATCCAATCCAATCCAAACCAATCCAATCCAATCCAATCCAATCCAAGGCAAAGCAAAGCAATCCAAACCAAACTAATCCAAACCAAGCCAAACCAAAGCAAGCCAAGCCAAGCCACACCAAATCAAACCAAACCAAACCAATCCAAACCAATCCAATCCAATCCAAGGCAAAGCAAAGCAATCCAAACCAAACTAATCCAAACCAAGCCAAACCAAAGCAAGCCAAGCCAAGCCACACCAAATCAAACCAAACCAAACCAATCCAAACCAATCCAATCCAATCCAATCCAATCCAATCCAATCCAATCCAAACCAATCCAAACCAATTCAAACCAAACCAAACCAAACCATACCAAACCAACCCAGCCCAAACCAAGCAGCAGCAGGTCCAGCTCGGTGCCTGCCCAGCACGGCTGTGTGACCACCCGTCTGTGACGGGGCCTGGAGCGAGCCCAGGGACGTTCTGAGCAACACCCACCATGCCAGCCTCAACAGAAGGAAGCAGAAGTCGAGGGAGTTGCCATTTTTTCTTGTAAACGTTTTAAATGATGATTTAAAACATGAGGTAACATCTGTTCCGGGCAGCCTGCCAGGCCCAGGCCGAGCCAGCGGGGTGGTCAGCACCCGGGCTGGGATCCTGACAGAGCAGCAGCACATCCCTGCTGCTCACACACAGCCTGACTCAGCAGCTCCTTCCTAAAGATTTCTCAATCCCAACAAATTGGTTCTGGCAGCAGAGGAACACCCATCCCCACCCTGGGCTGCCCAGGGCAGGGGCAGTCCCCTCCCTCGGGGGTTTTGCAGGCACAGTGTGGATGTGGCACTGGGGACACGGGTTAATTGTTGGATTTGATGGTCTCAGAGGGCTTTTCCTGCTGAAGTGATTCTGATCATTCCCCCAGAGAAACACTGTGTTTGGGGCATTCACAAGTGCAAGTGCAGGAGCAGGACAGAGCTCCTGCTTTCCTCTGCCCTCCTCCTTCCACAGGGGAAACAGGATGGGCCAGGAGAGCCCAGCAGTGCCCAGCAGTGCCCGTCCCTCCTGCCACCCTGTCCCCTGCAGGGAGAGTCACCCTGGGCCTGGCATCCCTGCTGGGGCTGGGACCAGGCACAAACCNTTGGATTTGATGGTCTCAGAGGGCTTTTCCTGCTGAGAAACACTGTGTTTGGGGCATTCACAAGTGCAAGTGCAGGAGCAGGACAGAGCTCCTGCTTTCCTCTCCCCTCCTCCTTCCACAGCGAAAACGGGACGGGCCAGGAGAGCCCAGCAGTGCCCAGCAGTGCCTGTCCCTCCTGCCACCCTGTCCCCTGCAGGGAGAGTCACCCTGGGCCTGGCATCCCTGCTGGGGCTGGGACCAGGCACAAACCTGGCACAAAGCTGCCACCAAACCTGGCACAAAGATGCCATCAAACCTGGCACAAAGATGCCATCAAACCTGGCACAAAGATGCCGTCAGTCCGGGAGGTTTAGGGTGAGCAGGGACCAAGCTGAAATCACAGAACAATTAAAGATCATCCCAGTCCAACCCCTGCCTGGACAGGGACACCTCCCACCACACCAGGCTGCTCTTTCAGACACATCCTGTGACTATAAATATATCAGTATCGTTAAATATCGAGAGATTTTCCCTCCCCAGTGCACACACAGGACACGCTCTGGGGCAGGGCTGGGCAGTGGCTGTGTCACCACCCTTTGTACCTCAGCCAGAGCCAGGGGGAGCTTCCAGAGCCTTTTCAGTCACCTCCTGAGGGAACCAGGACTCCACCACCCTCCAGAAGGGAGCAGCAATCTGCACAGCTCACGTAAGCGTGAGAGCACCTCATGGAAGAGGCAGCAAGGAAAGCTCACGGAAAAATAACATTTTCTGCTCCCTGAGATGTGCAGCTTCCTTGTACAACATCCACACAAGGATTTGCAGGCACAGACTCCCTGTCAGAGCCGGGAGGTGCTGCAGGGAGAGCTGGGGCAGGTCTGGGCTTTGTCTGGCTCTGTTTCTATCACTGCTCCCTTTCATCTGCAGCTGCACGGCCACTCTGCCCTTTGTCTTCCCAGGGCCGATTTGATTTGGCTCCCAGTAAATCATTGAGGGTAGATTTAATTTCTTGGAGCTGATAATGAGTGTAGCTAGATATGGATCCTTTCATTTAAAAGTCTGCTTTGCAATTTAATCAGCCTCCACAGCCTCAACACCAGCCTGAAAGTAATGTGGGATGGTTGTAATGGTGAATAAAGTATAGAAAAATTAGACAAAAATTAGATTAATGATTTTATCAGAAACACTGAGCTGCTCTCTCTAATCAAGTTTCACTGCAAAGTGCTCTCTCAACACACTTGTGTCTCTGGGGAGGATTACACATCTCCACGAGCAGCCCCAGGGTTTGTCCAGTGCAGAGCAATTGCATCCCCCCTGCCTGGCCAGGCTGTTCCCATCCCACACACAGGGAACCAGGAGAGAAGCACCACTGCTGGCAGCAATTTCCCCACTCCTCACCTGCTGAAGGAACATTTTTGGGATTGATGTGCCAAGACCTTCAGAGCTGCTATGGCAGGCCCAGGCAGCCCAGCAGGACTCAGCCCCAGCCCCAGAGTCCTGCCTGGGTAATTTGGGTTTGTACCCAGTGCCCTGCAATGCTCAAACCAGCAGTGACCTCATATCAAAGGGAAAAGTCACTAAATATCAGCAACAACCACACATTCGGCTCTTTGTGTTATCCCCACGCTGGAATCCTTCTCCCCAAGGCTTTTTGATGGACACAGAATCAGCCCAGAACCATGGAAGGCTTTGGATGGAGGGACCTCACAGATGATCCAGCTGCACCCCCAGCAGGGGCAGGGACCCCTCCCACCCATCAGGGTGCTCCAAGCCCTGTCCAACCCAAGATCTGATGAATGGACAGAGAAGATTTGGTTATAAAACAAGAGAGGCTCCCACTGGGCCTGTGGGGAATGCCAAAGGGGACTCGAAAATCCCCAGCTTCAGACTTTATTCTTGTTCCTTTTCCTGTGTCCTCCTGACCAAGTTCCACTTGTTGCCAGTGCATTTCCCTGGTTTCTCTTCAGAGCAAACAGGATTCCTCGAATGCTTGCATCAAAGCAAAGGAGAAGGGTGCAATATTTAACCAATATGGAAATGGATATGAGTAATATCTGAAGTGATGACCTTTAAACAAGTTTGGTTTGGGGCTGGCAGCTGAGAATATGAACAGAGAGACTCCAATGGCTCCCCCAGTGCAAGTGTGTCATTTTTAGAGAAGAATTAATTTTCCAAGGAAAACATCAGCTGCCAAAGCAATGAGACACTTACACTTGATAAGGAGGTTTAAAGACTCACCAAGAAAACTTTCCCCATTCTGTTGTAATAAATTAGAAACCTCTGACCCGGCTCCAGGAGCTGCAGCACTGCCTGGACACAAGAGGAGATGCCCCTGGAGCTGGGGGGAGAAGCTGGGCTGGATTTCCATGCTGGGTTCCACCTCGGGAGCCTCTCCCTGGAGCCCCCAGGGCCCGGCAGCTCCGAGGGGCAGCTCTGGGGGTGCTGGGTGCTGGGCACCCTGGGGCAGCTGAGCCTGGGGCTGGGCACAGACACCCCCCAGCTCCCCTGGGCATCCCTGAGCAGCCCAGCCCTCCCGTCCTGGCTGCTGGCAGGGCTGCTGTGCAAATCAATCCCAGCACTGCCGAGAGCAGGGCACCCTGTGCTCCCAAAGGTGCCTTTTCCCCAGAGCTGAGCGCTGTCACTCGCTCTGACAAGTGCTCACCTCCCCTGTGCCACTGCCCACAGCCAGGAGCTGGTTTTTGCCAATTACTCTCCATGCTT
This sequence comes from Climacteris rufus, assembly GCA_013398175.1. Lineage (NCBI taxonomy): Eukaryota > Metazoa > Chordata > Aves > Passeriformes > Climacteridae > Climacteris > Climacteris rufus. The sequence continues at coordinate 53,605 of VZRZ01000467.1, forward strand.
TTCCTCTGATTAATTTAGCCTGGCAGCCTTTCCCTGCCCAGCCCCAGCGTCCAGCGCTTGCAGAAGTCACACTGATGGAATGACAGGGCTGATCTTTGTTCTAAAGCCATTCCCAAGTCCATACATTGAATCACAAGGAGCAGAAATGGAGAGGATAATTCATTTTTCTCACTCAGGCAGACGTAGCTCCCCAGAAAATGTTCTCCCAGGCTGTTCTAAATGTGGCTCTTAGTTAAAATAATGTGACTCTTTGTCTCATCATGTCATTGTCATATACTTTGCCTTGAATATTTCAAATTTTGCACTTTTCTGATCCTGTCTGCAAATCTTTGCTTTCCTTATGTGACTTTTTTTGCATATTTGGAGCTGTCACTCCCTTCTGCTGGATTGATTCCCCAGCTCTGCTCTTGCCTGTAATTCAGCACACAAGGAAATTGTGCACCACGGCAAACACACCCACAGACAATTCACACCTGTCCACCTCGAGACTGGGAGCCAGCTGGGCTCCAGCAATGAGCACTCCTAGGAAAAAAGGTTTTTTTTCCTTTTTCCATCGTCATCCTGTGTGAACCTCAGCTGTCCCACACAAACCCCTTGCAGGGTCTCCTGCAGGAGCCCCAGGCCACATCCACATCACACTGCAGAGATGCTCCTGAGCTCAGGATAACGTCACTCATTCCCAGAGATGCCTCTGTTGCTGGAGCAGAGGGGAGGGAAAGCTTTAAATCAAGATAATTGCATGTTTTCTACTTAGAATGAACAGGAGATGGGAGACAAATCCCTTAAAGGGACTCTGAAGACAAACATCCCTGAGCCAGTCCTGGGGCGGCAGCAGGGGAGAGCAGTGACTTAAACCTGATGGGGTCTGGGCAGCCCCAAACCTGTGCTGGGGCTCCAAAAAACCCCAAACCTGTGCTGGGGGTCTCCAAACAGCCCCAAACCCATGTTGGGGGTCCCCAGTCAGCCCCAACCCTGTGCTGGGGGTTCCCAGAGACCCCAAACCTGTGCTGGGGGGGTCTCCAAAAAACCCCAAATCTGTGCTGGGTTTCCACAGAGCCCCAAACCTGTGCTGGGGGAGGGGGTCTCCAAACAACCCCAACCCTGTGCTGGGGGTCTCCAAACAGCCCCAAACCTGTGCTGGGTCCCCAGGCAGCCCCAAACCTGTGCTGGGGGGGTCTCCAAACAACCCCAGACCTGTGCTGGGTCCCCAGAGACCCCAAATCTGTGCTGGGGGGGTCTCCAAACAGCCCCAAACCTGTGCTGGGTCCCCAGACAGCCCCAAACCTGTGCTGGGTCCCCAAGCTGCCCCTGCCCTGGGCCAGTTCTGTCCCCTCTGTGCAGCCCTGGGCACAGCCACTGTCAGCACTGCAGTCTGGATTCCCTGGGCTGGGAAAGGATTTTTCAGCCATGGATTTGCCATCACAAGCCTCAGGAGATCCATGGATTGGCTGGTTAGCACAGAGCAAGGAGAGCTCCTCTGGGGTGAGATCAATTCCTGACACAACAGCCGGGATGAGCAAAGGACAGATCTGCAAATCAGCTCCCAAAAGCAGATATTCTCACCCAGCAAAAATCCTGCATTCAAAGCCAGCTGCTAATACACCTGTGCACCTTCACACGCTGAAGAGAAAGCAGCTTAAGTACTAATGACATCCAAATTATATCTTCCCCAACTTGGATGTTTATGATTCTTGGCTCCTTTCTAAGTAAAAGATGTTGTTAGAGTTTAATCAATAGCATTCTGCTCGGAGAAAAGCCTTCTGAAGCTGACAAAACTACACAGGTTTTGCTTGGAGACCTGCTTGAATTTGAAAAAGGATAAAAAGAAAGTGCTTTACTTTTCATGCTGGGGAGGCTGTTGAGATTCCTGAGGAAATCAAACAGGGACTGCAAACACGGCATTACCTCAGCCTGGTGATGAGCTGGGGCTGAACTCAGGGACAGGCTGGGGCTGCATGCAGACACTCACAAGTCAGGGATCAATAAAATATCATCAGATCTATTCCACCAAACACTGGGCAGATGGAAATGTCTGGGTTCAGTCATTGTGTTCCTCAGTCAGGCTCTGCTCCTGGGCACCCACACAGAACCTCCTGCAGCACCCAGGGCTGTCCTGCTCTGCAGGAACAGGAGGGCTCTGCAGGTGTGGGGTTCTGCAGGAACAGGGGGGCTCTGCAGGTGTGGGGTTCTGCAGGAACAGGGGGGCTCTGCAGGAACAGGGGGGTTCTGCAGGAAC
>VZRZ01000467.1:55867-79783 GCA_013398175.1 Climacteris rufus
GCTCTGCAGGAACAGGGGGGCTCTGCAGGAACAGGGGGGCTGTGCAGGAACAGGGGGGCTCTGCATGAACCAGGTGGGCTCTGCAGCTGTGGGGCTCTGCAGGGAGGTGGCAGTGCCAGCCTGGGGCTGCCAGGCCACCCTGGCCCTGGTCCCTGTGCAGGAGGTGGCACTCACTGACCCTCAGGAGCCACCATAAATATTCCTGCAAGCTACTGGCTTTGTTTCCTTGGGGTTTGGGGGGTATTTTCCTAAATCCTGGAGTGCCAGTGATTTTTCCCCATTTCCCAGTGGGATCACAGACTGGTTTGGGTTGGAAGGGACCTTAAATCCCATCCATTCCCACTTCCACTGTCCCAGGGTGCTCCCAGCCCCGTCCAACCTGGCCTGGGACACCTCCAGGGCATCTGGCAAACCTGAGGCAATGATGGCCCAGGTCTGTCTGTTCCCAAGTTCCAGGAATGACTTCCTTGGACACCAAAGTTCCTGCTGCCCTCACTCCAAGGCAGGAACACCCATGGGAAGGAGCGGGAGGGAAGCAGGGAGAGAACACGGTGAAGCTTTCAAGAGATGGAGCTCTGAATGAGTGGGGAAGTTCTCAGGGAGCAGGACTGCAATTTGCTGGATTGATTGCACTGAAACTCCAGCTCTGGCATTGGTTCTTGGAAAAGTCTGAGGGAAAGCACTGCCCCAAAGCAGCTTGGGCAAAGCAGCTTTACTGGCCAGAGCCTCAAGAGGCACGAGACAATAAAACTTTGCAAATCCCTCAAAAGTGCAAATTGCCTTTTAGTGCATCCCACAGAGCAGGGGCACTGCAGGGCATCCGTGTGTGAAGGAGCTGCAGAGGGGCTGGGCTTCCTCAGAGCTCCTGCAGAGATTTTTCCAAAGGAAAAGTTTATTTCAAGGAGCAGTCTGGGCACTACAGACTTCAGCTGTGATTTTGTGAGGCTGCTTCTCTGTCTTCCCTCCTGATATTAATAAATCAGAGTTCTGTGATTACAGCAATTGGAGGTTTGAGATCGGTTCTGGCTGCAGGGAAGGAGCTGGGCTGGGCTTTCCTGAGAAGGAACCACACAAGGAATGAACTGGCCTGGGGATTACCAGGAGGCAAAAATGCCAGGCTGGGAATATCCAGATTTATCCTGGCTCGGGGTAAACAGGTAAGAACTGTGTTCTTATCACAGTTTGAGCTGGCCCTGGCTCAGGGTGCCCAGAGGAGCTGTGGTTGCCCCATCCCTGGAGGTGCCAAGGCAGGACAGGGCTTGGATCAGCCTGGGACAGGGGAAGATATCCCTGCCATGGTAGGGGTGGAATGGGATGAACTTTAAGGTCCTTTCCAACCCAAACCTTTCTGATGAGCTGTCAAAATAGCACCGAGTTTGATACCCAAGCGTCCAAAGCCGCTTTCCTCACCCCACCATCCAAAGAGCTGCTGGTTTGGGGTAACCCAGCCAGCCCAGAGCACGGTGAGCTCCTCACAAACCAAACAGCATCACCCTGAGCACCCCCTGGGGCTCTGCCTCTCCAGACACATCCCAGGCACTGCAGCTGCCCCTGTCCCACCTCCCACACCCAAACTCCTGAGGCTGGATGGGTTCTGGGTGTGCACAGCAGCTGCAGCCACAGGGCTCAGTGCCCTGCAAAGAAACCAAGGGGCTCCAGTTCCTTTCCACAGGCTCAGATGTGCAAACTTCGGACTTCAAGGGGCATTTGGGTTTGGCATTGAAATAGATATGAGAAAAGCCCTCCCAAGGAATAACAGAAGAAAACCTGGCAAAAGGCACATGCTGGAAAATATAAAGGCCATTTCTTAAGCAGAGTCCGTGCTACCCAGCAGAGATACACCAGCAGTATAATCTTAATTAGCCAATAAAAGTTTTTAGACAATCTGTCTAGACTTGCTTTTGCCTGGATATAAAATTGGCTTTAAAAGAAATATATAAACAGCAATGAAACGTCAATGAAGAGCTGTCAAAAAAGCTTCCTGCTGTTCTACATCTGCACCCTGCTCTGCTTAAAACAGGAGCATTTAAGTGAAATCCTTCAGTTCTGGAAGCAGAGGAGCTGCTATCTTTGGGCTCAGGGCTGCCAGCTCAGCCAGCCCCTGCCTGGCTGGTCAGGAGTCAAACAGAGCACAGCTCTCCTGGAAAGCTCTGCCCAGCACAGCTCAGCAGGGCCTTTGGAGGAAGCCAGGTCATTATAAATAACGATAATTGAGCACAGCCATGTCTGGAGAACAACTGGGTTTGTCCCTGCCTGCCCCAAACAAGCAGAACAGGCGTGGGACCAAGGGACAGCACAGGGAGCACTCGGGAAGAGAGAGGATGGAAAAGGAGAGCCAAGTCCTTTGAGGAAAAAGTATTAGGCTGGAAAAGGAACAAAATATAGAGATAAGATAAACTGAGAGATAATGAAAGCGTTGATTAGACTTTGTGGATTAGAGAATTAAGGGGAGAAACCAAATACATCCAGAGAATTCAATTACAGTGCATCTTCCATCAGTGCTTAACGAGCATTTTCTCAATCACAGCCTGAGACAGCCCCTCCCAGGCTGAGAGAGCCCTTTCCAGGCTGAGAGAGCCCTTCCCAGGCTGAGAAAGCACTTTCCAGGCTGAGAGAGCCCTTCCCAGGCTGAGACAGCCCCTCCCAGGCTGAGAAAGCACTTTCCAGGCTGAGAGAGCCCTTTCCAGGCTTCTGCTGTCTGGATGAACTCTTCCCTTGTAAGGCAGCTCTAGAAAATATCTCTGCTGTCTCCTTTTCCTAGGAATGCACCTTCCCTCATCCCAGAGCAGGGTGGTGAGCAGGATGAGCTGCCCAGAGCACCAGGCCACCCATGGCCAGCAGCACTGGCACACACCTGGGCACTGGAGCTGAAAATGCCCCAGCTGCTCCATCAGCCACAGTTTAACCTGTTCCACCCTTGTGAGTACACAAGGAACACATGCAAACACTTTCTATGATTAAGTAATTTTCCTTTTTACCCACTTTATGATATTAGCATCCCCAAAATGCTGTGAGTGGGGACTCCTGAAAGCACCACGGTTTGTCACCACACTCACAGCCCAGCCAGGGACAGAGGCACTGCCAGCACCCCCAGGTTGTGTTTATAACAAGGGACAGTGCTGAAGTGTTAAAGTAATGCTGGAAGTCTCCAATGTAAGATTCCTTTTAGATGGAAAAGATGTAAATCTTGAGACACTAAAGGGAAAGGCTGCAGTACAAAGTGCAAGTGTCTCCATACATCTTCCCAACATCCTGGCTGGGTATAAAGCACTTAAAATGCCGTGGTGCAGCTCATCTTTCCAGCTCAGGTATCTCCGTGGATAGAGCACAGCAAGTAGAATTTCAAACGCTGCCTTGACAAATAACTTCCCTGAGAACACGGAGGGGAGACTAAAAACTCCATTGATCGTCATTCCCTCCCTGCCAGGCCTCTGCAAAGCGGGCACAGATGGCATCTGCTGCTCTCCCTGAACTCTCCCTGCCCGAGGAAGGCTCAGGCCCCTCGGGGACAGAGCAGGCTGCCCAGGAGATCAGCAGGAGTGCACAACAGCATCTTCCAAGTGTGTGCAGGGTTCAGGGTGTTTGTCATCCTCAGCTGTCTGAGGAAGGATAAGGAATGAGGGAGGCAGGGGAGGCTGTGATGGAAGAGGCATCTCGGAATTATTGATGTGCTGCGACTCCCCCAGGGCTGGGAGAGCTGTTCCCTGCTCTGGCACACAGGGAAAGGGGCTGGGAGGGATGGAAGGGACGGGAGGAGGCAATATTTTGCATTTCCTCCTGGGACATGGGGTTTCAGTGACAGAAACTGGAGTAACCTGCTGCATCCCATTATCTATTCTCCTTCAGAGGCACAGACACATTTAGAGCTGCTCCCAGGCAAAGTCCCAACAAATCCATCCTGCTCTGCACAGCAGACACATCCCATGGGAACACCTTGCAGTGATCACAGCATTGCTGTTTGCCACGGGGAGAGTCGAGGTGACAGCAGGGTTTTGTGGCATTCATTCCATCCCTTCAGCAAAGCTGACAGGCTGCTGGGCACCAGGCATGGGAAGGGGTGCTGGAGCCAGGATCCACAGGATCCATGGGATCCACAGGCTCCACGTGTCCCCCCAGGCAGGCTGGGAGGCAGGGGAAGAGCAAAGGCACTCAGAGCAAACCTCTGGGAACCCTGGCATCCCCAGCCCCAGCACAAAAGAGACTTTGAGAAGAGCTCCTGTCTCATCTTCCAGAAGTTTGAAGTTTTCACAATCAAAGTCAGTTCTGCTCCTGAAATCTGTATTTTTTTTGGGGTGAAACAAATGTGATTTTCCAGCCCACTCTCTATGGCAAATCTTCCTTACTCATGGACGTTCTTTCCCTACCATGGCTCAGTCTTTGCAACCCCACCCATTTCCATCCACCTTCATTCTTCAGCTTTTCATCCCTCCTGCTCCTCAGCCTCATAATTCCCTTGCTCTTTCCACAGCCTCCTTCCTTTTATTGTCCACTAACCCCCAACTCTCTCCTTTCCCCTTCTCCTCCCACAGCAGCAGCCCCTGCACTTCAAGGGGATCTTCTCCCCAAGCTCCCCGTGCACAATAACAAACTTTGTGTCCATTTCCTCAATATCTCCACCTTTCTCCCCATTTTCTGCCCTTCCCAGCAGCACCTGCCTGCAGAACAAACACCAACGCTCCCATCCTCACCAGGAGGAACCACTACCCTTGAGATGCAGAAATTCTGCCACAGAACAAATGGAAACACCTGGATTGGGATGAGAAATGCCCTGAGGCTGCAGCAAAGCAACGCCTTCCCTCTGCACCCTGCGGCAAGAGGGATGCAGGAGCATCCCCTGGCGGGGATCAGCCCAGCTGTGCTGGCAGAAATCAACAATGCATTTTTCTGCTTTGCATTAAACAAGGACTTAACAAATCCCTTCCTTCGGCAGACCCAACAGCACATTTCACACAGCCATGCAAACAATGTTTTATTAAGTCTGGGGTAACGTTTTCTGGCCGTTATTTGTTCAGCAACAAGAATTGCCTATTTCAATTTTATTCTGTCCTTGAGATGCAATCTCCACATGGTCAATAAGTGCCATAAAAAGGCAGATGTTTATCATGAAAGTGCTGGTGCTGGCAGGGAGCATCAGCCTGTTCCAGCTCTCCAGCAACACCTCCCAGGCAGCAGCTGGGGCAGCTCATTCCAGAGGAATTCCACTTTCTGTGGGGACCAGGATGAGCTGGTCTCAGACCCCACCCAACAGACACAAAGGCAACCACCCCCTCAGATCTTTACCTCTGTTCCTTCTCCCCAGCTCTGGATTGGGTTGGATTGGGTTGGTTTGGATTGGGTTGGTTTGGATTGGATTGGATGGTTTGGATTGGATTGGATTGGATTGGATAGGATTGGATTGCTCTGGATTGGTTTGGGTTGGATTGGGTTGGTTTGGTTTGGATTGGATTGCTCTGGATTGGTTTGGATTGGTTTGGACTGGATTGGTTTGGTTTGGATNCTGGATTGGTTTGGTTTGGATTGGATTGCTCTGGATTGGTTTGGATTGCTCTGGACTGGTTTGGATTGCTCTGGACTGGTTTGGATTGCTCTGGACTGGTTTGGATTGCTCTGGACTGGTTTGGATTGCTCTGGACTGGTTTGGATTGCTCTGGACTGGTTTGGATTGCTCTGGACTGGTTTGGATTGCTCTGGACTGGTTTGGATTGCTCTGGACTGGTTTGGATTGCTCTGGACTGGTTTGGATTGCTCTGGACTGGTTTGGATTGCTCTGGACTGGTTTGGATTGCTCTGGACTGGTTTGGATTGCTCTGGACTGGTTTGGATTGCTCTGGACTGGTTTGGATTGCTCTGGACTGGTTTGGATTGCTCTGGACTGGTTTGGATTGCTCTGGACTGGTTTGGATTGCTCTGGATTTGTCTGGATTGCTCTGGACTGGTTTTTCAGGGGCTGTTGCAGGAGGAGGAAGCAGCCAGGTCCCAGGTGGCTCCACCACAGAGCTCCCCCAGGGCAGAGGCTGCAGAGCACCAGGGCACAGCCACACCTTGGTCTGCAGGGCCCGTGAGCTCCCTGCTCTCCTGGCTGAGATCGCCAGGGCCCTGTAAATCCGCCCCAGGTACTTATCTTGCAATGATGGCAAAGGATAACAAAACCCATCTATCACAAGATGCCAACAATTGGATTTTCTTTAATCCAAACTCTTTAACGACAACTGAAATATTTGGTGCCAACACTGCCTGTGTAGCCAAGAGAGAAAGGAATGTCTGCAGAGGGCAGCTGAGATCTCATCCCTTCTCTTTCCTGAGCAGGGAGCAGAGCCAGCTGCTCTGGCCTGGTGGGAAGAGGCCTGGCTGGAGAGGTGATGGTTGCACTCACAGAGTTTGGGGCACCTAAAAACACAGGCTGCTGCCTCGAGGGGCTTGCAAGCCCTGAGCCAGGCACACAGTGAGTTTTAAGCCCAATCATCACCTCAAGGCCATCAGCCATCCCCTCCCCTACACAAACCCACTGCTCACAAGGCGCTGAAGCAGCCACAGCAGCACTGCCACTCACAGGGACAGGTTTTGCTTTGCCACTCTCAGAAATTCCTTCAAACTCTCACTGCAACCCAAACCAACCTGAGAATCAAGGCCAGTGCATCTTCTACCAGCTCAGCCACAATTAACAATCTCATTAACCCTGCCAGCCTGCAGCACACAACGCACCCAGTACGACCTCAGACAGCACTTTCTCCTGATTGCTTTTTTCTGAAAGGACAAAACTTTTGTTGTTTGACAATAGGAAGGAGAACAACAGATTTCTTAATGTTGTTGTTTAACATCACTGCACACTGAAAGGACACGTGCATGAATACTTGGGAAAAGTAGAGAGAAAAATGGAAAACACTTGAAGTGCTTGGATATAAATACCTTGATTTTGTGAGTGGTTTATCCCCTTGGTTTGGCCCAGAAAACAGGCTCCCAAGTGACTGAATAAAGGCCATTCCCACCGAAGCAGAGTCCCTGAACACAACTAGAGGGAGAGCCCTGCACTGCCGCCCCTCCATCCCCTCCTGCCAACACCTGGGGGGGGCTGCAGGACCAGGAACCCACCGGGAACCCTCCCCTGTCCTTCAGACCCAAAGTGCAGCACATCCTGGGGGCTGTGCCCTCCCCAGGAGCCCGGGCTGGCTGCCCAGCCCTGGCACAGCTCTGGTTTCCCAGGCTGCCCTTCTCCCCCACTTTTCCAGCCAGGTTTGCCAGGTTTGCCAGGTTTGCCAGGTTTGCCAGGCTCAGCTGCTCGCCCTGAGGGGCTGCAGGGGCTCCTGCCCTGGGCTGTGCAGGGAACACCCCTGAGCTGGGCTCAGAGAGCCCTGGGTGGGCAGCACAACTGCACATGGGACTGCCCCAGCAGGGCTCTGTTTGCTGCCACAGCAACAGAGAAATGAGATTTGGGCACCTTGGATCACGGGCAGCACCCACTGCCAGCAGCCTGAGCGAAGCTTCACTAAAAAATCTGTTCTTTATTTGCAGTGCAGTCTCTGCTCCCCACTCCTGTCACCTTCCCTTCTCATGTGCAACCTTGGGTCACGCTGTAAAGTGACTGCTGCCTGTAATGACTGTTCCAAACCCAGTCAGCAGGGCTTTAATGGATCAAGAGGAAAACAGAGATGTTTCATTAGCATCAGGGCGTAAGACAAAAAGGACATAAATCAGGATTTTCTACTTGGCACTGCATTTGAGAGGCACAGACAGAGCAGTCTCCTCTCCCTCTCAGCCCCAGACAGTTGAACAGCTCCCTCCCAGCAGTGATTTCACCCTCTCATGTTATCCAGCACTAATTTGTGCTAATGGAATTCCCAACAGACAGCATAAAAATTAAGTTCTATTACAAAAATGCAGATTCAGGATCAGAGCAGGCAGCTGAACAGACCTACAGGAGCCTACAGAAGTGCTGTGTGAATCACTGAGGGATGACAGGGCAGCTCTGGGCTCTTATCAGTGTCAGCTTCAGTCAGCAAGTGCTGAATGAGAGCAGAATATTCTGATTCCACTGAGGGGATCAGGGAGCATCAGGACAGGACTCACATCCCCAGAAAGCCCCAGCAAAAGATTCACATCTTCTGAGAAACACAAGCCAGTGGAGAAAACAAATATCAAGGCTCTAGGAAAAGCTGCTGTATTTCAATTTTTGGTGGGTAAAAGGGTTTAAACCAATCTTGCTACAGATAACAAACCCCCAGAAAATATCTTCAGTAGGAAAGACTTAATTGTGTGTCATTAATTTGCAAAGAAATCGATGAATTTGGAGAGGATGACATTTCATGCACAGACTGTGCAAAGCAGTGATTCATTGATTCCATGGAGTGACACAGCCAGGGAATATCCTGAGCTGGAGGGGACCCACAGGGACCATCCAGTCCCACCCCTGGCCCTGCACAGACACCCCAACAACCCCACCCTGTCCCTGGGAGCGTTGGCCAAAGGCTCCTGGAGCTCCTGGGGCTGTGCCCATCCCTGGGCAGCCTGGGCAGTGCCCAGCACCTCTGGGGAAGAACCTTCCCAAACCCCCTGGCACAGTTTGACAGGCACAAGGACGATGTGTCCCACACGAGTCTGTACCCATGGGCACACACAGGGGTTTGTAGCAAATGCAAGATAAAGGGAAAACAAGATAAAGGAATTCAAGTTTACATTGAGAAATGCTGTTCAGCAGGACTGTGGGGAAAAAAAATCTGCTTATGAGGGCAGGCAGGATCGAAAATCAGAGTGGTTTGGGCTGGAGGGGACCTCAAACATCATCCTGTTCCCAGCCCCTGCCACGTGAAGGGTCCCCTGTGTGGCTGTGGAGTTTCTGTGCTGAGCAAACACAGCCCCTGCTGCTCTCCCTGCTCCCCCTGACGTGAGAGGTGTCTGCAGCAGCAGGAGGCTGGGAATTAAAGAGAGGAAGAAGCACAGAAAGTCCTCAGAGAAAGCAGGAGATAAGAAGATCAAGAGGCTGTCACGAGGGCTGTGCTTCCCACGTCCGAGGGGCTCAGAGGAGATTTGGTGTTTGGCTTGAACCAACACGTCAGAGCCACCAACACCTCCAGAGAAACCTCAGCCACAGCAGCACCTGGCACAGCAGCTGCACCCCTTCTGTCATGTCTGAGAAAGGTGCAAGGTCACCCCAAATCTCTCCAGCCCTCCCAGATGCTGAGAACATCCTCTGGAGATGCAGATCCTGCCCTGCAGCCCCAGCAGCCCTGCCTGAGCAGAGCCCAGCCCCAAAGAGCTGCAGGGCAGCAGGGCCGAGCTCAGAGGGGGCTGCAGGCAGGGGAGGGGGCACACAGCCACCCTGCTGCCCTCACCCTGGCAGCTGCAGGAGTCAGGGAGCATCCAAACCTCCCCCAGCAGCTCAGCTGAGCAAATGGGCCATTTGGGGAGAGCAGAACATTAATAAACGCACTCCAGATCTCTCATTTATCTGTTAGGAGGCATTCAAGTGGTCTTTTGCTAACGACTTCAATATATATATTTCTTACAGATAGCAATTAACCTTCTGGTACAGATTAATCTTTTAAAAAAAATCAAAGATGAATTAATCTTTGAAATTCAACTATTCAGTAGTTTCATTAATAATCTGAAATTGTCCTTTAGATTTCCCATAATTAGACCATTCCCCTAATTTATTAATCCCACAGACTGCAGAGCATGTTTCAAATCTTCATCTCCTGCCACAATGACATATTCAAACTCGCTTGAAGTGCTCATAATAAAAGTCACTTTGTGAAGAATTATTAACTCAGAGGATCAAGCAAAGTCTCTATATGCTAAAGCATATTTGAAAACTAAGCAGGGGTGGCACTTTCTACTGATCCTCAGATTTCCTAAGATCTTGGCTGATCAGAAACAAGTTTGGATAAAACACTGCCTTTAGGATAATTAGCTGGCTACAGAATCGAGGCCAAAGGCAGAAATGTGTTGGTGCCCACGGACTAACCACGGAAGCTGGTTCTGGGGTGCAGGACAATGCTGTGGGAGCTGCCACGGGCTGCTCCCATCCCTGCTGGGCTGTCTGCAGTCTGGGCTGAATTCCCTGCACCCTGGGGCTGCTCCTGCTTGTAAGAGACGGCCTGAAAATTCCTTCTCTGCCTCATGATCATTGACAGAGACTGAAACCCTAAAAGAGGACTTTTGCACTAAAAATCCTGGCCTGGCTAAGGTGGGACGTTTGTTGCCTGCAAGGTGCGCCCGCTGGAACAGGCTCTGCCTGGGCAAGGGGACTGCACTGAAGCGAGAAGAATGATCAGTCCTGAACACTCCCTCCTGAACACAGCCAGCGGGCCTCACCAACAATAGTGGCAGATTTCCTCACCTCCTGGCCAGTTGCCCCCCGCTCACGAAAAGACTATAAAAGACCTTTCTGAATTAACCCTATGGAGATCTCCCCACGGACGACGGCGAGCCTATTGGCAGGACCACGAGGGGGTTTGTCTCATCTGTTGGTAGCTATTCCCCTCTCCCTTCTCTCTCTCTTCCTCTACTTTGTTTCTTTATTTCTCTTTCTCTCCCCCTCTATCGCATAATTGTGTTGTTGGCACTCAATAAAGGTGCACTATTTGATTAAAGTTGAAATCCCCTTTGTGCCTTGCTCTGCTCCTGCAGCCCCCCCAGCCCGAGGTTCTCTGAGCTGGTGCCCCCCCAGTGCCCTGGGCAGCCCTGCCTGGGGCTGACAGCGCTTTCTGGGGGGAGTTCTCACCCAAGGGCACCCTGAGCCTGCCCTGGAGCACCCTGAGGCTCTCCTCCCACCCTGTCCCCTGTTCCTGGCTCCAGGCTCCTGCCAGGGAGCTCTGGCACAGCTCCTGACCAGCAGCACCAGCTTTGGCTCGCTGGCAGGGGAGGTCACCCAGCCCTGAGCCCCTCTCCTTCCAAGCCCTGATATTCCAGCACCCACCTGCACCCTGCTCCCTTCTTTCTGTGCACAGAACATCCCCAGGGAGCCAGGGCCACCCCAGGCACTGGGAAAGGAGCCCCAGGCTGTGGCACTGCCAGGGCCATCTCCCCAGAGCTCTGATCCAGAGCTACCCCTGGGCAGAACTTGGGGGTCACAGCCCAGGGTGAGGGGCCAAGGTGCCCCTGCCCCAGGATCCAGGCCAGGGCCCGTCTCCCCAGGCAGCCCTGCTCCAAGAAAGCTCCACGTGGCAGGAGCTGCTTACACTTGCCAGGGCTCCAAAGCGCAGGGAATGTGCTGACAGCTACCAAATCCCCTCAGAACTTCACCTGAGCTTTATCTGTGCCACACGAGAAGCTGAGCACAGCCCTAAGCAGCAGCAGCAGCACCGGGGATTGGATTATTCCCATGCCAGGCTCTGGGGAAGCTGAGGCACCGTCCCTGTCGGAGCCTTAATCCCGCAGGCGTGACCCACATCACCCTGCAGAGCTGCTGCAAGCAGGGCATCTGGGGGCTTTAGGCTTTGTTTCTCTTGAAGGGTGTTGAGTTACGTGTTGACTAAATGAACAGCTCATATGATAAATTTAATTCTCCAGGAGGTCGATAAAATGGGATCCTGTTCTCCAGCCAGAGCCTGTCCTTGACACAGAGAACATTTGGGATATGATTTTGCAACACTGGATATTTGCAAATAAAGTCAATTTTAAATTCTAATGAACACTGGCATTTGTCACTTCCTGCTGTATTAAATCCAAACCCATTTGCTTTAATACCACATAAATATGCATTCGTAAGAACAGACAAATTTATGCAAATGTGGGTTCCTTCTGTGGCATGAACACAATGAACAATTGCAGAGCCCTCTCCAAGCCCCTTCCTCACAGCACAGGCGCTGTCCCTGCCTGTTCCTGGGCAGGAGGGATCCAGCAGCTCCCTGGGATGCTCTGGGGGCCAGCTGGGGTCCCCCCTCACGCAGAGCTGATGCTGTGGGACCAGCCCTGCAGCAGGGATGGGAGACTGAGGCTGCTCCAGAGCAGCTCCTGCGCTGCCCTGGCTGGGGTCCCGTGGGGCTGGGAGCTGGGCATGGGGCTCTGCTGGTTTGTGTGAGGCAAGGCCAGGCAGGGATATCTGTGAGCTCCATCCTGGGGACACAACAGAGCCCATTCTCACCCCATGGAGAGGGGTTCCCAGCAGGCTCTGCCACCAAAGCCTTCTGGAGAGGAGCCTTGCACACATCGCCCACCAGGAATTCCATCTCCAGCTGTCGCAGTAACGACACGAAAGGAGGAGACAGAAACCTCTGGAGAGTGAAGGAACAAGTTCTGGGCTTCCCCTGCCCATTTTTATTCTATATGTGCCTTTTAAACCACTTTGTATGGGAGGAGACAAAGGGCCTCCCCTCAATCACACTGCTCAAAGGAAATGTCCATCAAACTTCTGTGCCCAGGAGAAAGGAATGGAAATAAAAAGATACCGTTACAATAACACGGCTGTGTTTACAGAGAATGTCTGAGAACCAGTTACAAAAGAATGACAACATCCAGAACTGCAAAAGTCAGGGCAACATCCAGCCTCTTTTTCCTTCCCAGCACAGGAACCAACGCCCAACATTGCAGTTTCCAAGCCCTTATGCACCAGGACTGCCAATCAGCTTGCCAGGGCTGCACACCCCGGGTCTGACCTCTCATCCCACAGCCTTGCTGGCTCCTGCTCCCACCCCAGAACCTCGGAGCCTGCCCATCCCACAGCAGCCAGGGGAAGGTGAGGAATTCCCTGAACTGAAGTGGAGCAGAAATGCCACAGCAAAGCCACAAACAGCAGGACGGAGCCTGAGCACCACGAGGGTGACAGGAGCCAGGGGCTGGAACAAGCAGGCACAGCACAGCTCCAGGCTGTGCAGAGGGGAAAGCTCAGCCCTTCCCAACCTGCCTTCCCCCCACACCAACACAACGAAACCCCAGCCAGAGCAGCAGCAGGAGCTGGGGAACGCTCCAGGTTTTCTATTTTCCCGAGAAACAACTGAAAAGCACCGAGGTTCCAACCTCTCTGAAACTCCACGGGCACTTTGGGGATGACAGCACCCAGGAGCCACTGCAGAGCATTGCAAAGAAAGGAGCAACTTCAGAATGAACGAGCAGCTCTAGAAAAGGATCAGGACATTCGGCACACAAGCACATTCATCACTTCCACAGCGTGTCTGGAGCAGCACGGGCGTTGCCTACCTGCCTCTCTGGAAATTTGCATGAAGGACTCGACTCCTTTTTCTCCATAATTCCCTTCAGATGCCAAAGTGGATACATAATTCCATCCCAAAGCTTTCACAATGTCCACCATTGCTTGTGCTTGGAAGGAATCTGGAGGAACCACCCGTGAGAAGAAATCATAGCGCCTGTCATCGCTCAACTCGGGTGCAGTTGAGGCATAACTGATTTGTGGGATCTGTAGAAAAAAATAATTTCTGATAAATACACACATTCACAGACTCGTGGCACTTCTTGCAGCAGGCAGCTAAAGCACCTGGCTTCAGCTGAGCTCTGGCTTTGCCATCTCCATATTTCTGCACCACGTCCCTTTACAAAGTACAAGCCAAAGGAACAATCTGTTCATCGAGCTCAAGTTACCCAAATAAAATTGTGAATCAGTTGAAGACAACTCTGTGTGTGCACATCCATCATTCCTTCCCTCAGGCAGCCAAACACAGCACACAAACCATTTCACTCAGTGCCCTTGTTCTGGGGTTCTGGTTTCACCAGGATTTGGGATCCCGGCTGCAGCCGAGGTTAAACCTGCACCTGCCAGGCTGCCTGAGAGCCAGGGACACCTTCCTCAGCCTCTGCAGGATGCAGGGTCCAGGCTTAAGCAAAAACATGGTTATTTTTTATCCTTTCTGATGAAGAACAGTGGGACATGCTGGGCATGGACATCTCTGTCCCACAGACACGACCTGGGCACAGTCCAGCTCTGTCCCCTCACTCCAGGCCCTGCTTTTCCTTCTCTCAGCAGAGTGAAGGAGTCTGGCAGCGACTTCTTGTAACAGAGAGAGCACAGGATTGTCCAGGGCTGTTCCCCTTGGCAGCAGAGGCCTCTGAGCAGTTACTGAGCTGACAGGACGTGAATCCGGGATGGAATTGTTTGAGCAACAGTCTGGGACTGCTCCTTAAATGCAGGAACTGCCCTAATTCTCACTTGAGACACCAGGGAGGGGAGGGAAGAGATGTGCAATGCACACCAACATGATCACAGATAATGATCTGAGCATTTCCTGCAGCCCCAGGAAAGGTCAGCACTTCGTGCCTCACTGCAGGCATCTCTGCCTTCCCAGACTCTGTCTCTGCACAGCATTCTGCAAGGATTTATTTATTATTCTGCAAGGATTTATTTATTATTCTGCAAGTATTTGTGAGCTCTCCTGCCCCCTCAGAAAATGAACCTTCTATTTCCCCTGGAGGATGCTCCGAAGGGCTCAGCCCCTCTGGTTCCTCAGGGAGGAGGGCAGAGCAGAGCAGCTCTCCCCAGAACCCCCAGCACATCTGCACAGCAGCTGCAGCTCCTACAGCACAGGAGAAGCAGGCACTGAAAGCCAAATTGCTGCTGGAGACCCCAGAGAGTGAACAGAGAAGTGAACTTTGCCTGGGAAAGGGATCACCTGCCCCAACACCTCGTTATTCAACCTCAGCAAACGCAGGAACTTTGTGGAATCACAGAATCCCCTGAGCTGGAAGGGACCCCCGAGGACCATCAGTCCAACCTGGCCCTGCCCAGCCACCCCACCAACCCCACCCCGAGCCTGAGGTGGTGCCCAGGGTGCTGACCCCTCACAGCACCTGCAGCAGGGCATGGAAATGAGGTAAATTCTCATTTATCCCTCCTCCAGTGCCCGGTGCCATCCAGGGGAACCCTGTCAAGCAGAGCAGCCCTGAACCCCAGCCCCACAGAGCTGTGCTGGCACAGCCACTGCTCTTTGCAATAATAATAAAAGCAAGGCTGAAACATCCGTTTTTATCTGTGACAACTCTTTGTGTTCCAGCTTGCCAACAACTGCTTTTTCCACTAACAATCCAAAGGAGCCCACTCTGCACTTTTACAACAACCAAAGCTTCCACAGAACTTGCTGCACTGCCTGTATTCTTTAGGAGACGTTTTGGATTTTAAATCTTTTTCCACTGTTCATAAAATATTAACTACTGCTGGCTGTTTCAATCACTTGGAGTATAAAAAGCAGATACTGGGGGTTTTACCAGCATTTCTTACAGGATCTCTAAAAGCAACATAAAGTTATATATATGCCAAGTGGAATTGTCCTCACACTCTGTTTGAACACAGGGAGAAGGGTCCTTCAGTGGGGGTGACTGCAGCCCCCAGAATCCCATCAGACACCTACAAAAGGCTCCTCTCCTCCTGCCCAGGCTCCCCTGCACACCAGCAGCATCCACATGGCCAGGCTGGCCCCCTCAAGGAGCTAAAATCCAACTGCTGCTCACCAGGGAGCCCCCCTGAGCCCCTCCAGCTCCTGCCAGGAGTGCACTTGGAAAGAAAAATGGATTGAGCCAGCTCACCAAGCCCCAGCCCAGGCTGGCCCTGCTCTCTGAGCCCAAGGATGCTGCAGGTGGTTCCACTGTGCAAGGAGGATGAGCAAGAGCCAAGGGAGAATAAGAGAATTTCAAATCAGGTTGATTCGGCTTTTTTTTCATTAACCACATAAATATTTTCTGTCTCTTCACTGATTTATTTTTCTTTCATTTTGGTAAAATCTGCTCTCTGCCATCAATTCAAAACTGGAGTTGAAAGAAGCAAATTTCTCTCCCATCACATTTTCCCTATTTGCTGTTCTGGAACACCAGCATCTCCAGAGGATCACAGTCTGCTTTCCAACGGCTCCACCAAGGGATGGGATCCACAAATCCCAGGGCAGCACAGCCCCCTGGCCTCCCCCAGCACAGCAAGAGCTGAGCTGGAGCTCTGAAGGGCACTCGGGTGTGGGATCATTTCTGTGATGTGGGAAGATTTTCCTGAAGTCCCTGTGCTTCCAGGACACAGCAATTCCCCCCTCGGGAGTTTCACGTGAGGTTTGCCTGGCTGATGTTCTGATTACAGTGAATGATTCATGCTGGCAACGTTGTATTAGTCAGTGATTAATTAATGTTAATTTCTTTTTAACATTGACCATTATTCTTCATTTATTTCATTTTCTTCTGCTGCTGAAGAGCTGTCTCGGGGTCCCTCTTGCTGCTTGGCTGGCAAAGCCGCTCCTGTGTGAGAGCAGCTGCCCCGGGAGCCGCAGCAAAAGGAGCAGCATCTCCTTCCAACACCACACACCCTCCACCAGCAGGGCTGGAGCAGCACATTCCAGAGCCAACCCCACGGAAACACACACTCCTGGTTCCAGTTTTCCATTCCCAGCTCACTTGGTGTGACCTCCCACCCTGCATCCTCCTCCTCCTCCTCCTCTCACTGCTCAGCAGAGCCTCCCAGCCCAGCCCAGTGAAGGTGCTGAGCTCCTCACCAAAGCCCCTGCTCTGCCTGGGGGGTGTGAGAAGCCCTGAGGACAAATCCTGCAGGTTACAGGAGCTGCCAGGACCCTGGGCTTGCTGCCCATCCCTGCACCCTGCCTGGCACTGCCCAGTCCCTGACAGAGCCCAGAGCCCCAGAGCACCCAGAACAGAGAATTGCTGCTGCTGTGCTGCCCAAAGCACCCAGAACAGAGAATTGCTGCTGCTGTGCTGCCCAAAGCACCCAGAACACAGAAAATTGCTGCTGCTGTGCTACCCAAAGCACCCAGAACAGAGAATTGCTGCTGTGCTGCCCAAAGCACCCAGAACACAGAGAATTGCTGCTGCTGTGCTGCCCAAAGCACCCAGAACACAGAGAATTGCTGCTGCTGTGCTGCCCAAAGCACCCAGAACAGAGAATTGCTGCTGCTGTGCTGCCCAAAGCACCCAGAACACAGAGAATTGCTGCTGCTCTGCTGCCCAAAGCACCCAGAACAGAGAATTGCTGTTGCTGTGCTGCCTAAAGCACCCAGAACACAGAGAATTGCTGCTGCTCTGCTGCCCAAAGCACCCAGAACAGAGAATTGCTGCTGCTGTGCTGCCCAAAGCACCCAGAACACAGAGAATTGCTGCTGCTGTGCTGCCCAAAGCACCCAGAACAGAGAATTGCTGCTGCTCTGCCCAAAGGGGATGAGCTCAGCTCCATCCCCTCAGTCCCTTATTTCAGATGAAGGAAACGGTGCCCTGACCCCACCTCAGGAGGGACAGCAGCCAGAGAGCTCAGAACAGGCCTTGTGCAATTGGGATAATGCAGGAGTGCACCTATTGAGATATTAATGAGCTCCCACCAGGACAATATTAAGTTGACAGTTTGCTGCATTTTAACTCTCAATTTCCTATTCAGTTTTATTGATATGGTTTCCTGACAGCAGGAAAACCCCACCAGTCCTGGCAGAGCCTCTTGAACCCGTCCCAGGCGGCAGGGCAGGGTCAGGCTGCACAAACTGCACAGCCCCCCTAATCCCAGCTCACAGAAATTGAACACTACACTGGGCTGCAAAGCCTTTGGGTGAGGTGCAGGGTGAGGAGCAGCCTGGGACCTGCTCAGGGCTCAGGTTTTATTCCTGCAGAAATGTGTCAGATTGAATCAGCAGCGAGCACAGCTCCTCTGTGCTTCCTTCCTCAGTTCTCAGCTGCAGAACAAACAGCTCAGCACCCTGAACTGCAGAGAACTGGGGCCAGTGTCTCAGCTCAGGGGGGTGTCCCTGGCTGTTTCCTCAGGGCAAAACTCCTCTACACTCCTTTCATTCCCACTCTGCCTCCTGAACAGCCAGGAAACCTGGGAGAAGTTCTGGAAATTCAGATATCCAGGGGAAGGAGTTGGCAAGGGCTGGAGCAGGTGATCTTTAGGTCCCTTGGAACCCAACCCGTGCTGTGATTCCATGGAAGCTTTACCCAATATATTCCCAACAGTCTCCAGCAATGAGGAGAACAAATCCTTCTGAAACACTTTGATCATCTCTCCTTATCCTGTTTTAGAATGAAACACAACATAGAGCACTTCCAGCTGGTTTGTATAGTCGAGAATCGAATGTTGCCAATCAGGAAATGAGGTCAAACAATTAAGAAAGTTTTCATTTTAACCAATTTTAGGAGCAATAGGAAATATTTCTGTGCAGCTCTGCTGGAGGAGTTCAGAGGTGACAAACCCATGGCTGAGCCCCAAAGCCACACCACGAGAGCAAATCCTTCTGAGCAGAGACCAGAAGCAGCACCGCCAGAGAAGGGCACTTCACAGCAATAATTTCTTTAGAGTCCAGCCCAGTTTCTCTCTGTTTGGCACTTACTGAAGGCTCAGACAGAGCCCTGTGTGCTCACAGCAGCAGCCCTGCCCTGCCAGCCCAGGGAGCTGCTGCTGGACCAGGGCTCAGCACCTGCAGGGAACTGCCCCAGCTCTCAGGAGGTGCAGGAACCCAAACACCAACAGCACCAAGCACAAAGACAGGCTGAGCCTGGAGGTGACAGAGTGCAATTTAATTTTTGAATTAAACAGAAATGTCTTCAGGAGCAAGGCAGAGACACCAAGAGAACAAAGGCAGATTCATGTCCCTGGATTTTGCTGCCTTGGCTCATTCCCCCCATCCCCGAGCTGGGCGAGCCCCATGTCCCCCTCCCTGGCCAGTCTCAGCACCAAGCACTGCCCAAAAACCTTTTTTAAATGCCCAACAACCCTTTTTAAATGCCCAACAACCCTTTTAAAATACCCAACAACACTTTTTAAATGCCCAGGTCCTCATTACCATTACTACAATGTCTGGAATCCATCAGTGAAACAAACACTTGCCAAGCTCCTTTGCTTTTCTCAGAGTGCCCTTCTGAGTGAACACATTTCTTTGAAATGAATTTCCAGCCTGCAGAGAGCACAGGAAGGGGCCCAGCTCCAGGCACATAAATCAGCCCCCATCCCCAGCACAACTGGCACAGCTCTGAGCTGCAAAGACACCCTGGGTGATTCTGCCAAGCTGGGAGGTTTTGCCACATCTGCAAGGTCTCTCCTGTTTCCTTTTCTACAGTGAGAAAGTGTGATTGAAAAAAAAATAATTGTAGCAATTAAGGGAACAATAATGACAGCAATTAGTACTGTCCACATGGCTCATGGGAGCACTTTGTCAGCACAGAAAGCAGGGGGAAAAAATCATAAACAGCCAGTAAAATGAGCTGTGCCCATAAATATGAGCTCTCCTGTATTTCATCTTGATGGCCTGTGCCTGCAACAAGGTCTGCTTGTGACAGTGATGAGCTTATGGCACAGATTGGGTTTTTATAGAAAAATTGAGGGTGATTTCTTGGCTGTTCAGTGCTAAAAGAACCTTGGACAGATGACTTGGAAACAGGGCCCAAAACTTTAATGAAAATTAGTCACAGCACAGAAATAAGAATCTTATCCCCTTATAAAGCTGTAGGTAAAACTGTCCTACAGTTTTAGGATGGGGTGGGATGGATGGAATCCATGGGATGGGATGGGATGGGATGGGATGGGATGGGATGGGATGGGATGGGATGGAAATGGGGACAGGGTTGGCGATGNGAATTGCTGATTTCCCCAGTAAACTGCCAAACCTCGGGACTTGGGAAAAAAAAAAAAAAAAAGCCCAGAAACCAGTATCTGAATTCATACTGACATGGAAAAAGATTTTTAGAGCCACACTTGCCTCATTTGTGTGTGCACATCCCTCTTGGAGAACAAAGCTCTGTTTGTGGAAGCACAAATATCCTCAGCGAGCACTCGTCAGAAGTAAAATTCACTGCTATTTGTATTACTCCCATTTTCATTTCTCTTGGTTTATTTGTATTGTGATTCAATAATATTGCAGTCCAAATCGAATTTATAATTTTTAATTACTGTTTCTAAGCCAGTTCCATACAACTGACCTTTCTTTGCTTGGAGGGGAGGCTCCTGGAAGCCCCCACAGCCCTGGGATGGCAGAGATGCCCCTGCTCAGCCCTGCTCAGGCACAAACCCTGGGCCCACCCTCCCTGGCACAGAAAGGAGCCCCAATTTCCCCTGGCTGCCACAAGAAACACACCCAGGAACAGGGAACAGCTCCCACCCCCAAACAGGGATATTCATCTGCTGCACCACAGGGATTATTGATACTGAAGGCAAAGGCCCAGGTACAAGCATGAGACTTCCACATTTAATATTTTAAAGTGAAATATTCAGCTTGTTAAGGATTTTAGCTGGCTTGCCCATAAAGCAGCAGGGCAATAAAGCTTTCCTGGTTTGCAGATCCTGGGGATGAGCTATGACCAGCACAGCACATTGGATTTTACAGCACCAAGTAGAATATTCCTCCTAGGATACATCAGTTAGAACATCAGTGCTGATGGCCCATCCACTGCAATGCAAGAATGCACAGCTCTTCATATTTTAACTCCAGCCCTGATAGACTGAGAGCTGCAGAGTGATATTAAACTAATGGATGGTACTTTGCTGGAGGCAATTTGAAATCTTA
This sequence comes from Climacteris rufus, assembly GCA_013398175.1. Lineage (NCBI taxonomy): Eukaryota > Metazoa > Chordata > Aves > Passeriformes > Climacteridae > Climacteris > Climacteris rufus. The sequence continues at coordinate 76,282 of VZRZ01000467.1, forward strand.
ACAAAGCTTCAAAGGATCTGGGCTATTAGGAGCCAATTCTTCAAACCAATTCTGAGCAGAACTCGTGGAAGGTGATGGGAGCACGGGGAGCCTCCAGCCCTGCTGATGGGCACAGTTTTGCCATCAGATGCTGCACCCAGGCTGCTGATGCAGCAGCACAGCTCAGGCTGTGCTGGGCTGCAGTGACACACAGGGATGCCCTGTCACTGCCACCCCATGACACCCACAGTGTCTGGGACACAATTACAGAGGTACTGGATAAAACACAATGAACAAGCTCCAAAGAGACCCGTTCTGTGCTCTCTGAGTTTGTGCTAAGCCCAAATCTTCCTGTGGGGTTGTTCACTTCTACCCCAGCCTAAGGGAGCACAAGCAACAGCTCCAGCACAGAGAACAGGGGATGGCACCTGTCAGGAGGGAGCAAACCAAGGCCTGGCCACCAAATGCTGCAGAAAACAAAAGAACTTGTGCCAAAAACGCTGAATCACAGCTCCATTTGCCACCCACTGCCAAGAAGAAGATGAATGCTGTGTGACTCCCTGGGGGCTGGGAGTGGACAGGGTGTTGGGGTCCCTGTGGAAGGGCTGGCGTCACCAAACCTTGTCCCTGTGTTGTTCCCTCCACTCCCATGTCCTTGCTAGGCCAAGGAAATGGCTTTAAGCTGAATGATGATGGATTTAGATGGGATCTTGGGAAGGAATTCCTCCCTGGGAGGGAGGGCAGGCCCTGGCACAGGGTGCCCAGAGAAGCTGTGGCTGCCCCTGGATCCCTGGCAGTGCCCAAGGCCAGGCTGGACAGGGTTTGGAGCAGCTGGGACAGTGGGAGGTGTCCCTGCCATGGCAGGGGTGGCACTGGATGGGATTTAATGCCCACCCAACCCATTCTGGGGTTCTGTGACTGCTCTGTGCACAGTGGAAGGAGATGAAGGGCAAGGCTCCTCTCCCCTGGACTGGACACACAATTCAAGGTCTTCTGGATGCCACGGAACATTCCCATTGCTCTGGTGTTCAGATTTACACCAAGCAGGGCATTCAAAGTGCTGAGCAGAGAAACAGGGTCCCTACAAACCCTGACTCACCTATGGGCTGTGGCAGCTCTGGGTAGATTTGTTTCCATCTCCTTCCACGTGTTCCACTCCTGTCTCCCTGCCTGCATTCCCAAAACCTGAGAAGCCAGAGTCTCTGTGAGCAGACAGAAGGGATGTGTGGACACCAGGCACACACAGAAACACAAATATTCCTGCAGTGACTGGAGCTCCCACATCCAAATATGGACTCACCAATCCTAATTCTTTTGAAAATAAATCAGAAGCAGAATATAAACAGAGTGAAGCAGCTTCTATGTTTTATTTATGTGTACACATTGCTCCATTCATCCCAAACAGATAATTGAACCTTATATTGTCTATGCATATTTTAAAAGGTTTTTAATCTGCAAGTATAAACCTCATTGATTTTGAAAGTAGCCCGATGAAGACAACACCAGTAACGACTCATTCAGCAGCCAGGCTCAGACAGAGGACGTTGTCAGTGGCAGAACAGTTTTGTGAGAGAAATGCACAAACAGCCAGCCCAGCCCAGCCCAGCCCAGCAGAGACCAACTGCAGCCTGGAACAAGGGGAAACAGCCACCCCTCGGGGCTGGGCTGGGGCTGAACGAGCACAGCTCACCACTGCACTTCCAGGGCACCATCCTTGCTCATGCCCTGGAAAACAAGGCTGTGATTGGAATATTTATGCCTAAGTTTTCAATATAGCCAAGAGTCTGACAGTCAAGGAGAATAAAGCCTCTGGCCTTCCTGCCCTGACTGACTAACACATCCCAAATCTGCCAATACAGATTTAGCTACATTAAGTGGTTATTTCTAATTTCAGTGCAAAGTTAAACTTCGGGCAAGCAGCTGAATACCAGAACAAGCACAACTGAGTTCCTCTCCATGACTTTCACTGAAGAGACTTTGCAAAAGCAGGAGTCTGTTCTCGTTTAAATGTCCCCAAGTGGTCCTCACGTTCAGGGAGAGGCTCAGAGTGTGATCCCCTCCAGCTGCCCTCCTGCATCCCCCAAAACACCCCCAGGGGTCCCAGCTGCACCTCAAGCACTACAGGGGGGTTTTAAACGGGGTTTCCGGAGCTCCTTTCCTTCCACGTAATCTTGGAAATATTTCTGAATTTAAAAACGTGTCAAATAATAAAAACCCCATGGTTTTAATGTGCTCACACACTGGGGCTGACAGAATGGTTCTGCTTGAGCTTAAACTGTCTTGGTTGGGACTGGCACTTTATTAAAAGCCTGAGGGAAGAGCAGAGCTGTGAATTACAAAGAAGAGGTGTGAGCCCCCCAAAGAAGAGCTGCAGCCCTGCTCCCTGACAGCCAGCAGCCCCAACAGGGTGCCCAGCTCTCCCTCCCAGCCCGGGGTGTCTGCACGTGGTTATGGAAGCCCAGCTGGGATAACAGACCCCGAGCTCCAAAATTAATCCAAATCCATGAGCAGAGCAACAAAGCTCCTCAGCCTGTCCTTCTGGGAACAGCATCACTGCTGCCAGCGTGCCAGTGAGGTCAGGGACAGGAACCAGGGAGCCCAGGGCTCCTGATGTGCCCCTGATGGTGCCAGGGAGGGACCAGGGTGGGCAGGAACCTGGCACAGCCGTGGATTAACAGCCTGGGGGTTCTACAGATGCCCAGTCAAACAGAGCTGGTGGTGCCGTGTCTGCCAGCACAGGGCAGCTCTACCTCCTGTTGGAAATCGATGCCCAGACACGTGGCACGGCCCAAACCAACCCCAGAGTCAAACTTAACTTATCCAGCCTTTCTTTCTACCAACACAATGACCTCCTCTTACACTGAGGAACCCAGAGCAGCATTTCAGAGCATCTGAGCTGTACCGAGCTTGGGCAGCAGCCAGCAGGGACAAACCGTGTGTGGGCAAGGACCCAGCTGGGTTTTCACCCCCAAACCACAGACAGGGTGCTGCACAGCCAGCTCCTGGGGCAGCTGCAGCAAGCACAGCACACAAACGTGTTCCCAGTGTCAGAGGAGGGGGATTTGGCCCAGGTAGGCACAGCCCTTTGGTCAGGGGTTCACTGCAGCTCCCAGGGACATTGGAGCTCAGTGCTGCAATGGGGCTGGCTCCACCAGGGAAAAACCACTGGGGCTGGAAAAAGGCTCCAAGATCAAGTGCAGCCCTTCCCTCAGCCAGGGAACCACCACTGACCATGAGGCCACCGCTGACCCTGTCCCCAGTGCCACATCCACGGAGCTTTAAATCCCTGCAGGGATGGGGACTCACCCCTCCCTGGGCAGTGTCAGGGCTGGACAGCCCTTTCCAGGAGGGAATTGTTCCCAGTATCCAACCTGACCTCCCCAGCACAGCCTGAGGCCGTTCCCTCTGCTCCTGTCCCTGTTCCCTGGGAGAAATCCCGACCCCCCTGGCTGCCCCTCCTGGCAGGAGCTGTGCAGAGCCAGCAGGGCCCCCTGAGCCTCCTTTGCTCCAGGCTGAGCCCCCC